>PVKE010042813.1:0-13600 GCA_004027555.1 Craseonycteris thonglongyai
AAATAGAATATTCACAGAATCCAGTGGGTACAGTAAAATTTATATCCAACTGAAGTTTATTCTGGGATTGCAAGGATGGTTCAATATTAGAAAATTTACTAAACTATATATGACACATCTAATTTCATACATTGAAAAAGGAATATAATAAATTTCAGCCCATCTTCTTAATAAAAATTCTTAACTACATAGAAATGGATGAGTACTTTAACATGACTAAATAAAGAAAGATAGATCTACAGATAGCAGTAGATAAAGCAAACCAAAAGTCAGCATCATGCTTAAAAATAATGAAATACTAGAAGTATTTCTGTTAAAGTGAGAGGTAAAACCAAAAAAAAATCCTGCTGGTAACATTATTATTTAATAATGCTCTACAATTAGATATAAGAATAAAGTAAATGGTGTATATGAGAAAGGAAGGAAAAGGCTAAATTATCATTTTTGTAGATTATATCATATACTTGGTAAACCCAAGCAAGTCAACTAAAAAATTATTAAAACAATAAAAAGATTCAGTGAGATGGCTACCTTCAACATAACTAGAACACTCATTCTTTGTAACTGGGGTACCTTGTGATTAAATAGAGAATAAATGTTATAACTTAGAAATTGTCCTTTACTATGATAGGAAAGATTTAAGAGGTATCAAATGTTAATTCTCAAATTAATCTGTAAAAGTAATATAATTCCATTCCATCATTTTTATTTAATTTATCTCATTAACTCATTCTGAATTTAAGGTTCTTAAAATGGGATCTACAGATTCCCCTGTGAATGGTCTTCAGAAGGTTTGTCTGCCTTTGAAGCTGCTAAATTCTGTGGGCACCAAAAATATGTTTTGTTGTTGTTATTGATTGAGTAGTCCCTCATTTAAAAAAATTTTTTTGAGGTATAATTGACATAAAACATATTCCATGTGTACAACTTAATGATTCTAAAATTAGATATATTGGGAAGCCAGGATGGCTCAGTGGGTTAAGCACTCGCTTTGCAGCGCCAGGGACCGGGGATCAAATCCTGGCCCCAGCCCGTGCGGAACCATATGCTGAACTGGGAGCTCACCCAGTTCAGTTCTCTCTCTGTCTCTGTCTCTGTATCTCTCTCTCTCTCTGTCAAAAATAAAACTAAATAAAAATATATATTTAAAAAAAAATTGGATACATTGCAAAATGATCGCCACAATAAATGGAATCTTTTACCATACATAGTTACAGTGAGCCCTTATTTGAATCAAATTTTCTAAAAGTCTCTGGGCCACAAAAGTTTAAGAACCACTGTTCTAAATTTTTACATGATACAATTTTTTTTAAATTGCTTTTAGGTTGGTGGACCACCTAAGAAGGGGAAACCAACTGCACCAGGAAGCACAGGAACTGCTGGAACCAAGAACAAGAAAGGATTGGAGACCAAAGAAATAGTGGAGCCTGAACTCTCGGTCAGTTTTATACAGTACACCTCCAACTCATGAAACCATGGAAAGTCATTATGAAAGATTTGGATTATTTCTTTGCTGAGTTCTACAGCATAGTTAATTGATACTTTTTAACTTCTTGAAATTGTGCCTTAGACTAGCTTCTTTATAGTAATGTATCACTATAGAAGTCTTAGATACTATAGTAGAGCTATAGTAGTGCTCTTGTAGTTTTCATTGGAATATTTTTACATCTTTAACATCTGTTTCCTTAAAAGCAGTTTTTAATTTTAATGTTTTTGTGTCTTATAGATAGAAGTATGTGAAGAGAAAGCTTCAGCTGTCCTTCCTGCTACCTGTATACAGCTTCTAGACAGCAGTAACTGGAAGGAAAGGCTGGCATGTATGGAAGAGTTCCAAAAGGTAGGCACATGAGGATAAGTTCAGTGTGAAAGAAAATTACATTATATAGAAATGATGAAATTGACAAGTGAAGGGCTTGTCTTGACTGCTGTATTTTATAACCAGTGAACATGTTTCAGGGTGTTAACTAAAGATGAGGTGGGGATTTTTGTTTGTTTTTTAGCTGTGTAGTTTTTCTCTTTAGCATCTGCTTTCTTTAAGTTCATAACTTAGTACTTAAGAAAAAAATTATTTATATTTTGAATTCTAAGGTTTAAATGAATTTTAATATTATGATATTTGTTCTTTAATATTACTAGGAGGGAATCCGGGATGGCTCAGTGAGTTAAGTGCTCGCTTTGCAGTCCCAAGGACCAAGGATTGAATCCTGGCCCCAGCCCGTGTGGACCCATATGCTGAACGGGGGCATGCCTCCCATGTGGGAGGCCCCCACCCCAGTTCCCATCCTGTGTGGCCCCCTCCCACCTGTGTAGAATGAAACCATGTTGAAAACTGATGACGTACAACTATAGAGACTGCTCTGGGCCCTCTCCCTTCTCTCTGTCTGTCTCTCTCTGTCTCTGTCTCTCTCCATCTCTGACAAAAAAGAAACAATAAAATAAACTAAAAAAATATATATATTACTAGGCAAACAGATCTCTGCACTTAAACTACTCCTTGCCCATTTCTGTTTCTCTTTGTTGTCCTGATTCTTAGAAGAACAGACATAATTACTTGGTATGAGAAGCTCCTCTCAAAAATCTGCATTGCACAAAAGGAGCATGGTAGTTCATTTTGGTTTATACCCTGATTTTAATGAGGGGTGTGGGGAAACTGGAAGAGCACTGGGACTTAAGGTAGGAGGCCTGGCTACCAGGCCTGCATCTGTCATGTATTGATTAAGACCTGAGTTTATATATCTTTGAAATTGAATACTTAACCACTTCTAACCTACCCTACTTTACTATGTATTTAGGAAAATCAAATAAGTTAAAATATTCAGCAGTTTCTGCCATACTCTAGGCAAATGAAAACTGTATTGTTATTACTTTTCCTTGAAGCAAATTATTTGTGAATTCCTAAAATGTAGGGGGGAAAGTTGCAGTTGTATTAATATAATAACCATACACCAAACACCCAACTTAGAAAAAGCATCATAACAGAAATTATGTAAGCTCTCTTTATAACCCTTTTCATTTCTTTTCCTCTCCCTTCTTCAGAGGTAACAACCTACTTGATTTTGGTATATACTGTTCCCTTGGAAATAATCATTACTCCTTAACTCTTATTCTCTGGTTTTTACTTCAAGGCTGTTGAACTAATGGACCAAACTGAATTGCCATGCCAAGCATTAGTGAGGATGCTGGCCAAAAAACCTGGGTGGAAAGAAACTAATTTTCAGGTATTTTTAAATTGGAGATGTAATATCTTTTATTGAAGTAATTTTCATTACATCATTATATGGAGTAATAGGTATAGTTTTGGCAAAGATTTTTAGCATTTTTTAATCACTTAGCCAATGAATCATTTTAAATGAATTAATATATATTGCTTGTATAATTTATATTTATGCATTTTCTCATTATTTAGGCCTAGAAGTCCTCTACCCTAATCTTTACATACTCAAAGGATAAACAATGAAATAGCTTTCTTCTTTGTTTGGATAAAAATATAAATGCAGTCTTTAAATTGCCAATGAAAAATTACCACATAGTCTATTTAACTAATTAACTGATAAATAGAGATGAAACTTAACAGTATTATTATTTAGTCTAAAAAGTAAGGTGTAAAACAAGCTTGTCCAACCTGTAGCCTGTGTGATGCAGGTGGCCCAGGACATGTAGTATTTCTTTTAGCTTCTGCTTTCTATGGTTTCTTTAAGCTCATAACTTAGTACTTACTCAAGACAATTAGCTATATTCTGAATTACAAGTTTAGATGAATTTTAATATTATGATATTTGTTCATTTATATTATTAGACAAACAGATCTTTCCACTTAAACTACCCCTCATTCGTTTCTGTTTCTTTGAATGCAGCCCAACAGAAATTTGTAAACTTTCTTAAAGCATTATGAGATTTTTTGTTAAATAGCTCATCAGCTTATTATTAGTGTTAGTGTGTTTTTATGTGTGGCCCAAGACAATTCTTCCAATGTGGCCCAGGGAAGCCAAATGGTTGGACACCCCTGGTGTAAAGGGAAGTGATACAGGAAGAAAAACAAGAGTTTCCTTCTTTTCCTCAAGATGTGCATAGCCCTCATGCAAAAAAGTCTTAAATGTCTCAGGTCTATTTTTAGTATCCTGCCAGTCCGTTTTTTGCTTTGCTGCCACCTCTTCTCTCTAGGATCCTTAGCACCCTCACACACTGTGTTCCCTTAGCACTGTTACAGCACCTCATCCATGCCATCCAGCTCCACAAAGCTTCATATGCCAAAAAGTTCTTGAACTGTCCTCTCTACCTCAATACCATTTTAAAAACTCTGTATGTAATTTCTCTGATGCGTGAAAGAAGCATACCTGATTTGAGCTACTAGTCCTGTGTGTTAGATTCATAACAAGGGATAATTTTATATGTATATTTCCTGTATAATAACTTTATTGAGAGTATAAAACTCACCGTTTTTAGGTGTACGATGTAGCAGTTTTTAGTATATTCACATAATTCTACAACTCCTACCACCATATAATTTTAGAATAATTTTATTATCCCAAAAAGAAACCCCATAGCCATCAGCAGTCACTCTCTATTCCTCCCCAACTCCCCATTCCACCAGTCTCTGGTAACTCATAATCTACATTCTGTCTCTGGATTATTTCTGGACATTTTATATAAATGGCATGATATAATGTATGGCCTTTTGTTGTGCCTCTCTTTTACTTAGTATGTTTTCTCTGTTCATATTGTAGTGTGTATCATCATTGTATTTATTTTTATTGCTAAATAACATTCCGTTGTATGGATATAAAACATTTTATTTACCCAGTCATAAGTTGATGGGCATTTGTATTATTTCTACTTTTTGGTTATCAAAACTAATGCTGCAGTGATCATTTGTGTACAAGTTTTTGTGTCAACATGTTTTTAATTCTCTTGAGATATGCCTAGAAGTTGAATTGCTAAACTGTTTGTTTAGCATAGCTAACTTTATGTTGAATTGCCAAACTGTTTTCCAAAGTTGTTGCCCCATTTTATATTCATATCAGCAATGCAAAAGAGTTCCAATTTCTCTACATCTTCACCAACATTAATTATATAAATATTCAAACAGGGAAATATTTATGGACAAAAGGGTCCCGAAACCCATACATCTGCCATCATTATATTAACTTTAAATTGTTTCCCATAGCTTTTTTCACCCTTCCACTTAAAAATCTACAAGTTCTCTAACTCTCTTGAGTTCTGTGGTATGTGTGTGCATGAGGGTTATAGTTTTTTTGTGGGCAACTCAAGTAGGAACTCTGAGTTATGTAGTTAGTATGGTCATTAATTATGTATTTCAAGATGTGTACGGTATTCAGTACTGTCTAGTAATAGTCATTTGAGGAGAATGTAGAAATTAAAATTTTTAGTTCATACTTTTCATGTGGTAATATTGTTAATATTTTAAAACATTAAATGGTTTGGTGTTTTTCTCTTAGCTGTTGCTTAACTAATTCATAACAAAGGATAAAAATAATTTTGTTTGTTTAAAATTCTGATTTTAGTTTGGTCATGTTCTCAGGTCTCTTTAACTGTGTTACATCTTCAGACTACTATAATAAAAATAAGTACATAAATAAATGTCTTTGGCTTACTCATAACTTTATAACAACTTTATCCTTGTTCAGGTGATGCAGATGAAGCTTCACATAGTTGCTCTGATTGCCCAGAAGGGAAATTTTTCAAAAACTTCAGCTCTGATTGTCTTGGATGGCCTTGTAGACAAGATTGGAGATGTGAAATGTGGGAACAATGCAAAAGAAGCTATGGCAGCAATAGCTGAAGCTTGTATGTTGCCATGGACAGCTGAGCAGGTTAGTAACACAGATCTCTCTTTCCCCAACTTTTCCCAGTTTTTCCCCCAAAATTTTAATTTAAGTTTACTAATTAAGCTTTAGTTCTTACCTTCTCAAGTAAAGCCATTGTTGATACTGTGATTTTATTTTTACCTTTAATAACACACTATTGCCTGATAATTAAACTTTATCTTAGTCAAGAATATTCTATTTGAGATGAGAGTAATTTTCTCCTAAGACATTTTAATCCAGAGTGACCACTAATAAAAAGTTGTAGGGGAAGCCGGGATGGCTCAGTGGGTTAAGCGCTCACTTTGAAGCGCTGGGGACCAAGGGTTGAATCCCGGCCCCGGCCCGTGTGGACCCATATGCTGAACTGGGGAGTTCCCCCAGTTCAGTTCTCTCTCTGTCTCTCTCTCTTTCTCTCTCTCTCTCTCTCTCTCTCTCTCTGTCAAAAACAATAAATAAATAAATAAATACATACACACACACACACACATACATACATACATACATACATACATACATACATACATGTTGTAACAGTCCAGAATGCTTTTAATACTACTGTCACGTCCCTCATTTTCTTGTGTAAGTTGAAAAACATTTTATTCCTAAAGGTATTCTTGCAATAGTTTCAGCATCAGAGAAACCATGCTTAATCTACTTCTGCCTTAATGTCATGTTATGTTTCTATGTGAGAAAACACAGATCCATTTTGATTTTTCTCCTGCTCCAGGCTATGTCAATGGCTTTCTCACAAAAGAATCCCAAGAATCAATCTGAAACTCTGAACTGGCTATCAAATGCCATAAAAGAATTTGGTTTTTCTGGGTAAGTAAGAAGGAATCTTAA
The DNA here is from genome assembly GCA_004027555.1 of Craseonycteris thonglongyai. NCBI lineage: Eukaryota > Metazoa > Chordata > Mammalia > Chiroptera > Craseonycteridae > Craseonycteris > Craseonycteris thonglongyai. Next base: position 6,669 of record PVKE010042813.1, read on the forward strand.
TACAAATTACTTAAATGTTTTCCAGTCTCTAATTGTTGATTAAACTTGTTGCAGCTATCTGCTTATTTCTGAGAAGCCAAGAGCTGGGTTATATAATGTATATAAAGTATCATTTGTTCCTCAAAAATCTATACAGGTGCTCTTAGACTTACAATGAGGTTACATTCTGATAAACCCATTGTAAGTTGAAAATATCGTAAGTAGAACATCATAGCTTAGCCTAGACTACCTTAAATATACTCAGAACACTTAACATTAGCCTACAGTTGAACAAAATCTTCTCCCTAATACAAAGCCTATTTTTAATAAAGCATTGAATATTTCATGTGAATGTATATCCCCTTTGCATCATCGTAAAGTAGAAAAATCATAAGTCAAACCATCATAAGTCAGGGATTGTCTGTATTGTGCTCCTGTATTTTGATACCACTAACATTAGCATTCTCTAAGTTGTTTTCCTCAGAAAAGCTCGTTCCAAAGCTTTCTAGTCAAATACGTTTGGAAATTACTACATATAATCACATATATTTAGAGACCTATTGTGTACATTGGTAAATTAAAGGCTGTTGGAGGACATGCCAATAGAGAAGCTTGTTAACTTTGTTTAACCCACTGTTTCTCAAACTTATTTGCATATTGAACATGATTGTTTTATTTATTTATTTGTTTGTTTGTTTATTTTTGACAGAGAGAGAGAGAGAGAGAGATACAGAAACAGAGAGAGAACTGAACTGGGGAGTTCCCCAGTTCATGGGTCCGAACGGGCCGGGGCCAGGACTCGATCTTCGGTCCCCGGCGCTGCAAAGCGAGCACTCGACCCACTGAGCCATCCCGGCCTCCCCATGATTGTTTTACTTAACAAAAATTTTATAGAGTTTAGTTTATATCAGGCACTTTATAAATAATTTAATATTCATAAAAACCATGTGAGGAATTGTTATCTCCATTTTATAGATGAGGAAACTAGGGCACTGAAAAGCTTCAGTAATCTGCCCACATCACACCTAGGAAGTGGCAAAGCCAGGATTTGAACGTGGCCATTCTGGTTTCAGGAAAGAATATTAAAACTGCTATGCTGTGTTGCCTTTCTCTGTGCCATGCTGTTTTTTTTTTCAACGTGACTCAATATCTTGCAAAACAGTGTTCTAAGTTCTACCAAATGAAGAAATACTACTATAGAAGTTATTCAAGTGTCATTCAAGTAAAGAATTATTTATGTCAGTATCTTTAATGTCCTTCCATAGTTGAGGGTATTATAATCCTCTTTTTAATTACATAGTCTTTGATGTAAAACTAATCTCTTGGCATAACATAAAAGCCAGGTGAATATTTGTCTTTTTTTAATTCATCCATGATCTTTCATTAATTCATTTATTCAGCAACTACATATGAGCACCTATGATAGTCATTTGTCCTAGGCTCTAGAAATACATCATGAACAAGATTAAATCCCTGCTTTCATGAGACTTATATTTGAGTAAGAGGAGATGACAATGAACAGTAATTAATATATATTAGGAGATATAAGAACAGCAGAATAAAAATAAAGTGTAAGGGGTCAGGTAGTTATCACCTTGGAGTGGTTGGAATGGTGTTATTTTCTATAGGATAGAATAAGAGTACTTCCTGAAACAATGATGTCTGAGCAGAGACCTTCAGGACAATCTGGAAGAAGAATGTTCTCGACCAAGAGAACAAGTATAGAAACCTCATGGTAGGAACACATTTGATGTATTTGAAAATAGCTAGACATGGGGAAGCCGGGATGGCTCAGCAGGTTAAGCACTCACTTTAGGGACTGAGAATCGAATCCTAGCCATATCCCGTGTGGACCCATGAGCTGAACTAGTGTGTGCTTCCCATGCAGGAGGCCCCCAGCCCAGTTACTGCCCTGTATGACCCCCACCCACCTGTGCGGAATGAAACCATGTTGAAAATTGATGACGTACAACCATGGAGACTGCTCTGGGCCCTCCCCGTTCTCTCTGTCTCTATCAAAAACAATAAAAAATAAATCTTTTAAAAAAAGAAAATAACAAGACACGATTGTTCTTCAGAATGTAGCTAGAGTAGAATAAGTGAGGGGGTAGGGAGTGGTAAGAGATAAGGTCAGAGAAAGAACAGGGCCAGGTCAAAGGGTCCCTAAGTTTTTAATAAGCTGGAAATCATGAGAGGGTTTTGAGCACAAGAGCAACGGGATCGTTCTGACTATAGTCAGAAAGAACAGATAGTGAGAATCAAGGGCACATGCAGGGAAACTACTTAGTAGGCTATTGGAATATTTCTGTCAAGAAATTAGATAGTGGCTTGGACGTAGTTTGTAGAGGTGGAAGTGTTATGACTCAGAATATATTTTGAAAGTAGAACTGAAACGGATATTGGACATAAGAGAGGAGTCAAGGATGACTTTGGAGTCAGGGATGGTCTGAGCACCTGGATGAATGGTGTGGCTCTTCACTGAGATAGGGAAGACTGGGAAGAGCATGGGTTTGGTGTTGGTGTGTGAACAATTAGAAGTTTGATTTTGGCAGATATAGGATGACATCTACTAGATACACAAATGGAAATGTCACAAAGGCAGGTGGATATCTGAGTCGAGTTTAGCAGAGAAGTCAACACTGGATATAGGAGTAATTAGCATATAGATAGTATTTAAAGCTCACTTTCAGTGAGTGTAGAAAGAGAATAGGTGAGATTCTGAAGACATATCCAAAAGGAACCAGTTCTAGAGTCTGGCTTTATAAAACTCTATTGAGTGTTTTGAGGGTTTCATTGTTTTTTAATTCTAAATGTTATTTCTTATAGATTGAATGTGAAAGCTTTCATTAGCAATGTGAAGACAGCTCTTGCTGCAACAAACCCAGTGAGTACACACCAGCTTATATAGGAACAGTGTAGCCATCTTTGGAGTTCTGCTCTGATTTGGAAAATTCTTTTTGCTCTGTCTACCAGGCTGTGAGAACTTCTGCCATCACCCTGCTTGGTGTGATGTACTTGTATGTTGGTCCCTCTTTGCGAATGTTCTTTGAGGATGAGAAGCCTGCCCTCCTATCCCAAATAGATGCAGAATTTGAGAAGGTAAAGACTTCACAAATTATACAATCTATTGATGGAGTTGAGAAAGCTCATATTAGTTAAGTAAAAACTTTTAACCCTTTGTAACAAAGAATATGTGTATGTTTACTTTTATATGTATAAAGTATCCCTGGGAATAGTTCATAGGAAATTGATGACTTCGTGTGAAAGAGAACAGGGTAGCTATGATATAGAATGGGAGAATTTCCTCTTAATATCTTCTATTCCTTTGGAATTTCAAACATTTTGAATATGTGACCTATTCAAAAAGTATGTTAAATATAACTTTTTTAAAATAAAGTATTCTTACTCTGCTTGGATAAACTTTCTAAAGGAAATAGCTAAGTTTTGGCAGACTTGCTCTATATTGCCTTGAGCATACAAGGCAAAAAATAGCTTCATGATTGGGAAGACAGATCCTAATAGGTTTGTATAAAAGTACTTTTTGCCATGTAGTGTTAAAAATTGGAATCTAAATAGGAATTAAGACATGTACTGTGAAAGTTGGACACAGGCACCATTCTCTAACTTGCTTGCTATCTTATCCTTCATCAAATTCATTAGCCTCACTGGTTCATTTGTGTGTAGGTGCAGGGACAGAGCCCACCTGCTCCAACCAGAGGGATTTCCAAACACAGCACAAGTGGTGCAGATGAAGAAGAGGGAGATGAGCCAGATGAAGGGGGCATTGATGTTGTGGATCTTTTGCCAAGGACAGAAATCAGGTCGGTTTGCTGGAAATAGTTTATTTGATTTATTATACTAAATTCTTAATATGGTGCCTCCTTTTTCTCAGTCAGGGGTACTTCTATGACATAATTATTCTTTTAGGAGTAAGGGATTAAGGGGTATGTCTTCTGTTTTTTCAGTGATAAAATCACGTCAGAGTTGGTGTCTAAGATTGGTGACAAAAATTGGAAGATCAGGAAAGAAGGCCTAGATGAAGTGGCAGGTATTATTAATGAAGCAAAATTTATCCAACCAAATATAGGTGAACTTCCAACTGCCTTGAAGGGTCGGCTCAATGATTCAAATAAAATCTTGGTACGTAGAACATATGCTTGTTCTTTTTCTCTCCCCTCTTCCCCCTGTAGAAGGTTTCTTTTCAATGTAACCATCACCACCAAAAAAAAAAAAAAAATGAGTGGCCACTTCATTTGCTTTGAACTAGAAATAGCTTTCTTCAATTTCTTTTTTTTTTTTTTTCATTTCCTTTAATTTAAGTGATTCTTAAGATATATTGGTAGACGGCAGGTTTATTAATCAAATATTCACGAATCTAAAATTTGCTTTCTCCAGGACTCTTAAATATCTTTATAAAACCAGTTGTGATAAATATAAACATGCTTAATTTCTAATTTTTAAATTTAAATTTTTATCTCAGGATTTTCTTAACTGGGCTTTTACCTTTAAAATTATAAAGCAATATAATCTTTGTTCTAAAATTTTAATATTTCTTATGATGAGCTGACAGTAAAAGAAGCCACTACCTAAAAATATTTATAAGCTAATTAGAGTAGCATCAGAAAGAGCTGATTGCCCTGTCTCTTAAATTCTTCAATAACTCCTACTGCATTAACTACATAGCTGCAAACTTATAAAATGTTGTACATAGCTTGCTCATGATTTGAATATAAAGCATTGTCTCTTGCTACTCAGGTGCAGCAGACATTGAATATCCTCCAGCAATTGGCAGTGGCCATGGGCCCAAACATCAAGCAACATGTAAAGAACTTAGGCATCCCTATCATCACAGTCCTTGGAGACAGCAAGGTAAACCTGAATCTTCACTACAGCTCCATTCTGAATAAACCAGCTACACTCTGGGGCTAAGAATAATTCTCTTTTCATATATGAAAGAGTACATGTACACAGTTTATAAGCTCTAAAGAGAAGAGAATATTAGAAAAATAGTAAACATTTTTACCTCCCAGGCAGTATTAACATGACCAGATAGATCACTTACTAACTTTGTGACCTTAGATAAATTATTTCTCTTTTGAGATTATTTTCATTATCTGTGAAATTTTATTCTTACAGAATTAAGTAAGAGTCTGTACATAAAATACGTGTACCTGTTTCATATAGTATGAGCTCAAAAAATGGTTGCTATTATGATTATGACACCATTGTTTTTTTGTTGTTGTTTTTTAAAGATTTTATTTTTTTTGAGAGAGATACAGAGACAGATAGAGAGAAGGGGAAGGGCCCAGAACAGTCTCCATAGTTGCATATCATTGGTTTTTCCACATAGTTTCATTCCACAGGTGGATGTGGGGCTGCACAGGGCAGGAACTGGGCCAGGGTCTGATCCTGGTGAGAACCGCACTGGGGGCACTCCCCAGTTCAGCATATGGGTGTGCATGGGTCGGGCCCGGGATTCAATCCTCAGTCCCTGGGGCAGCAAAGTGAGCACTTAACCCACTGAACCATCCCGGATTCCCCACCAGTGTTTTGTTTTGTTTTAAAAAAAGATTTATTTTTATTGGGGTTTTTTTTGGTTTTTTTTTTAATTTTTTTTAAGATTTATTTTTATTGGTTTTTCTTTTAATTGTTTATTGTTTTTGACACAGAGAGAGAGGGAGAGAGAGAGAGATACAGAGATAGAGAGAGAACTGAACTGGGGGAACTCCCCAGTTCAGTACATGGGTCCGCACGGGCCAGGGCCGGGATTCGATCCCTGGTCCCTGGCGCTGCAAAGTGAGCACTTAACCCACTGAGCCATCCCGGCTTCCCCAATTTTTATTGTTTTTGACAGAGACAGAATGTGGGGAAGGCCCAGAGCAGTCTCCATAGTTGTATGTCATTAGTTTTTCATATGGTTTCACTCCACAGGTGGGCGTGGGGCTACACAGGGCAGGAGCCAGGCTAGGAGTTCAGGGAGCCCACCCCGGCACGAACCAAACTGGGGGCACACCCCAGTTCAGCATATGGGTCCACATGGGCTGGGGCCAGGATACGATCCTTGGCCCCCAGGGCTGCAAGACACATGCTCAACCCGCTGAGCCATCCCAGCATCCCAGACATCATTATTGTTTTGTTTTTTTTATTTTTTATTTTATTTATTTATTTATTTTAGTTTTTATTGTTTTTGACAGAGAGAGAGATACAGAAACATAAGGGGGAGGGCCCAGAACAGTGTTCATAGTTGCACATCATTCATTTTTCCACATAGTTTCGTTCCACAAGTGGGAGTGGGGCTGCACAGGGCAGGAACTGGGCCAGGGCTGGGATTTGATCCTCGGTCCCCGGGGCTGCAAAGTGAGCGCTTAACCCACTGAGCCATCCCGGCTTCCTCCTGGACATCATTGTTAAAAGTATTAGTACCGGTATGGGGAAGGCCAGGATGGCTCAGCTGGTTGAGCGCTCGCTTTGAAGCCCCGAGGACTGAGGATTGAGTCCCGGCTAGGCCCAGGCGGACTCACGTGCTGAGCTGGTGATTTCCCACAGTTCAGTTCTCTCTCTGTCTCTATCTCTGTGTCTCACTCTCTTTCTGTCAAAATTAAAATTTAAAAAAATTTAAAAAAAAAAGTATTAGTATAAGGAATGAATAAATGTGTAAATTTTGGGGGCATGCATTTTTTACCCTTTTTTCCCTGAGTTACCAAAGTAGGATCCTCTTGTACTTCAGTAAGATACTGGCAGTTTCACAGTCCTAGAATTAGTCTCATTGAAAATCACAAACCTGGGAAAGCTGGGATGGCTCAGCGGGTAAAGCGCTCGCTTTGAAGCCCTGAGGACCGAGGATCGAATCCCGGCCCCGGCCCATGCGGACCCACATGCTGAACTGGGGTGTGCCCCCAGTTCAGTTCTTGCCGGGACCTATGCTGGAGGCTCCCGGCCCAGTTCCTGCCCTG
>PVKE010042814.1:0-13602 GCA_004027555.1 Craseonycteris thonglongyai
AAAAAAAAAAAAAAAAAGAATACAAAAAAGATGAGGCTAGTTTAAGGGGCCACGGGGACAATATCAAGCACACTAACATTTATATCATAGGGATACCAGAAAAAGAAGAGAGAAAGCAAGAATTTAAAAACCTATTTGAAGAAATAGTGACAAAAATATTTTCTAACCTGGTGAAGGGAATAAAAATACAAGCCCAGGAAGTGCAGAGTCCCAAATAAGAAGAACCCAAAGAATCTCACACCAAGACACATCATAATTAAATGTCAAAGGTTAAAGATAAAAGAGGAATCTTAAAAGCAACAAGAGAAAAGCAGTTATAATAGTTATGTACAAAGAAGCTCCCATATGTCTGCCAGCTGATTTCTCAACAGACACTTTGCAGACCAGAAAACATCGGCACAAAAAATTCAAAGTGATAAAAAGCAAGGACCTAAAACCAAGATCTACCCAGCAAAGCTATCATTTAGAATCGAAGAAGGGATATAGAGCTTCCCAGATAAGAAAATGTTAAAGAAATTCAACACCAAACCAGTATTATAATAAATGGTAAAGGTACTTTTTTTTTTTTTAAGAAAAAGGGGGCAAAAACTTATATACAAATAATAAAAAAGCAATAACTACATATCTATCAATAATTACTTTAAATATGACTAGATTAAATGCTTCAATCAAAAGACATAAGGTGACTGAATGGACAAGAAAGCAAGACACTTACATATGCTGTCTACAAGACTCACTTCAGAGTGAAAGACAAACACAGACTGAAAGTCAAGGGATGGAAAAAAGATAGTTCTTGAAAATGGAAACAACAAAAAGCTTACTTATACCAGACAAAATAGACTTTAAAACAAAGGCTATATAATAAGAGGCAAAGAAGAACGCAGCAATCACACTTCTGTATATTTATCTGAAGAAACCCAAAATACTAATTTGAATAAACATGTGCATTTCTAAGTTCATTGCAACATTCTTTATAATGGTCAAAGTATGGAGACCACCTGGGCGTCCATCTATGAATGAATGGATAAAAAAGAGGTGTAGTACATATATACAATGGAATATTACACATCCATAAAAAAAACAAACCCTCATACACTGCTGGTGGGAATGTAAACTGGTACAACCACTATGGAAGGCTGTATGGAGATTCTTCAAAAAATTAGGAATGAAATTACCATATGACCCAGCAATCCCTCTATTGGGTATCTACCCCCAAATCCTGAAACCCTTAATCTGCAAAGATGTCTGTACCCGCATGTTCATCGCAGCACTGTTCACAGTGACCAGAACATGGAAGCAACCAAAATACCCTTTGATAGATGACTGGATAAAGAAGTTGTGGTACATCTACACAATGGGATACTACTCAGTGATAAGAAAACATGAAAATACAGTCATTTGTGACAACATGGATGGCCCTTGAAACCATCTTATTAAGTGAAATAAGTCAGACTGAAAGAATCAGGAAACATATGACCTCATTTATAGGTGGATTATAAAACTGAAAGTAACAAAGAAAGAAAGACTTATAGACACACTCAGTAGGTTGGTGACTACCTGAGTGAAGGGGAGGAGGGGGGAGGGAGAGTGGCGAGGGGAGGTGGGAGTGGGCATCAGATATATGGTGATGGAAGGAGAACTGATTCTGGGTGGTGAGCACATAATGCAATACATAGGTGATATAATGTAGATTCATACATCTGGAAACTAATTGTTACCAATCAATGTTACACCAATACATTAAAAAAAAAAAAAGGAATATTGCCATTTGCAACAATATGGATAGGCCTAAAGGGCAGTAAGTCAGACAAGGAAAAACAAATGCCATACATTTCACTTACATGTATAACCTCAAGAACAAAACAAATAAACAAACAAACCAGAAACAAACTCATAGATGCAGAGAACTTTTTGATGGTTGCCAGATGGGATGGGGTTGGAAGGATGGGTAAAAAGGGGGAAGAGATTAGGAAGTGCAAATTGGCAGTAACAAAATAGCCACGGAAAATGTACAGTATAGCATAATGAATATAATAAATAATATTTTATTAACTATGTATGATGTCAGATGAGTACTAAATTTATTGAGGTGATTACTTTCTAAGTTATATACATGTCTAATTACTATGTTCTATATCTGAAACTAGAATAATATTTTATATATATTTTTTAGATTTATTTTATTGTTTTTGACAGAGACAGAGAGAGACAGAGAAAAGGGAGAGGGCCCAGAGTAGTCTCCCTAGTTGTGTGTCATCAGTTTTTGGCATGGATTTATTCCACACAGGTGGGCAAGTGCTGCAAAGGGTGGGAACTGGGAGGCATGCCCCCTCAAGCCAGGGCCTGAACGAGGGTTCAGGAACTAAATTGGGGGCCTCCTGCATAGAAGCATGCTCCTGTTCAGCATATGGGTCCACACAGGCCAGGGCCCGGATTCGGTCCTTGGTCCCCAGGGCTGCAAAGCGAGTGCTTAACCCTCTGAGCCATCCTGGTTTCCCCTAATATTTTATATTAACTGTAATTGAAAAATATATTTAAAAAATAAAATTGCATGGTGTTGGCAGAAAAACAGACACACTTCTCATTGTGGTTTTAATTTGTGTTTTCCTACTAGCTAATGAAGTTAATAGTTTCAGATATTTTGGGTAGATACCCAGGAGAGGGGTTTCTGGGTCATATGGTAACTCTATTCTTAATTTTTTGAGGAACTTTATACCATTTTCCATAGTGTCTGTACCAATTTTGATTTCCACCAGCAATGTATGTGGAGGATTCCTTTTCTCCACAGCCTGTCCAGAATTTGTTATTCCTTGTCTTGTTGATTATAGCTATTCAGTCTATACTGCAACGCACCAATAATTAAAACAGCTTGGTATTGGCAGAAAAATGAACACACAGACTGATGGAGCAGAATCAAAAACCCAGAAATAAACACACAAATATAAGGACAGATAATTTTTAACAAAGAAGTGAAAAATATACAATGCAGAAAAGAATGCCTCTTCAGCAAATAGTGCTGGGAACATTTGAAAACCACATGCGAAAGAATGAATCTGGTCTACAAACTGTCACCATATACCAAAATTAACTCAAAGTAGATCTAAGACCCACAACAATAAACTGCATAGAAAAAAAACATTGATACTTAACTTATAGGCCTTGGGTTCAGTGAGGACTTTATGAACTTTACCTTAAAGGCAAGGAAAATCAAAGCAAACATAAATGAATGGGACTATATCAAACTAAAAAGCTTCTGTACAGCAAAAGAAACCATCAACAAAGCAAACAGGTAGCCAATCAACTGGGAGAAAATATTTTCAAATAATGCCTCTGATAAGGGCCTAATATCTAAAATATTCAAAGAACTCTAACAACTCAACAACAAAATAACCAACAATCTAATTGAAAAATGGGCAGAAGACCTAAACAGACACTTTATCTAAGAAAACATACATATGGCCAACAGACATATGAAAAAATGCTCCACTTCATTAGCTATTAGATAAATGCAAATCAAAGCCACAAGGAGATACCACCTAACACCTACTAGAATGGCTATAATCAACAAAACAAGGAACTGCAAGTGCTGGAGAGGCTGTGGAGAAAAAGGAACACCTGTAGACTGCTGGTGGTAATGCAAATTGATACAACTGCTATGGAGGACATTATGGAGATTCCCCAGAAAATTGGGAACAGAATTACCATATGACCTGGCAATCCCCCTTTTGGGTATCCATTTGAACAACTTGAAAACCTTAGTTCACAAAGACATATTTACCCCAATGTTCATTGCAGCACTGTTCATGGTGGCCAAGTCATGAAAACAACTGAAGCCCCCTTTGATAGATGACTGGATAAAAAAGCTGTGGTACATATACATATATAATGGAATATTACTCAGCTTTAAGGAAAGATGAAATGTTGCCATTTTCAACAACATGGATGGAATTTGAGATCATCATGCTAAGCAAAATAAGCCAGACAGAAAAAGCTAGGAACCATATGACTTCACTCATATGTGGGATATAAAACATAAAGCAATAATGAAACAAATCCTCATGGACATAGTCAATAGTTTAGTGGTTACGTGAGGGTATGAAGGAAGGGTGGTCAGAGAGGAGGGAGGAGGAGCTAAATATATGGTGATAGAAAGACAGCTGATTGTGGGTGGTGAACACGTATTGTAACAGATAGACAAAGTACTGTGGAATTGTACACCTGGTACCTATGTAATTTTTACTAATCAACGTTAGCCCAATAAATTTAACAATAAAAATTTTGAGGGGAAGCTGGGATGGCTCAGTGGGTTGAGCACTCACTTTGCAGCCCCGGGGACTGAGGATCGAACCCCAGCCCCAGCCCGTGTGGACCCATATGCTGAACTGGGGAGTGCCCCTAGTTCAATTCTCACTGGGGTGAAGACCCTGGCCTAGTTCCTGCCCTGTGCAGCCCCAGTCCCACCTGTGGAATGAAACTATGTGGAAAACTGATGATGTGCAACTATAGAGACTGTTATGGGCCTTCCTTCTTCTCTCTGTCTCTGTCTCTGTATCTCTCTGTCAAAAACAATAAAAATAAATCTATATATAAAAAAAAAGTTTGAGAACCATATGACTTTACTCATATGTGGGATATAAAACTGAAAACAACAAGCAAGATAAACTAACAAGTGAATAAATAAAAACTCATAGATTGACAACAGTTTAGTGGTTACCAGAGGGTAAGAGGGAAGAGGAATGGTGGAAGAGGGTAGAGGGGGTCAAATATATGTCTATGGAAGGAAAACTGACTCTGGGTGATGAAGACACAATGCAATATATAGATAATGTATTATAGAGTTGTAACCTTGAATCCTATATAGTTTTACTAACCAATGTCACCCTAAGACATGTAATATAAATTTAAAAGAAGAAAAAATGTATAGGGAAAGGCAAGTATAATTTAAAAGTGAAATAAATGTAACGGGGTAGATAATAAAATAAGATGTGTTTCTTAAAGGATTTTCTATATCTTTTTACCACCATTTTCTTGTCATTTAGATCCAATAATCAATCAATCTCTATATAATATATACATAGATTTTTTTCAATGTAGCATGAAGTTCATATTGACAAATAAGTTTCATATAAACTAGCAGTGACTTCTAAAAGCACAGAGTTGATAACAATTGAAAGCTTTTCTTTGATCTCAGTGGGAAAAAAATACCATGATTGATTAGCCATGATTGTTTGGATAAGGAATGGGAATGATAAAACTCGTGCCATGTAGTCACGGTTATAGACAATAATTTGTATAGCTTCTTTCAGTAGTAGTAATGCATTGATGTTTTCTAAACAAATCAATTGCTAATAATATTTTTTTGACTAAGCCTGTCTTATAGATATTATAAACAACAATTATGTTTTCTAATAAATAAAACATAAGTAAGCTTGAAAGATCTTATAAAATGTCATAATTTCTTCAATTTTTACTTTTTTGGGGTTAATATAAACTTTTTCTACATAAAGTTTTGGACTATGAATTTTAGGTGGTAGCTCATTTTGAAGTACATAGTGTGTTATAAAAGATATATATTTTGTTAGGAGTTTAAAGAGTTGGAATAAAGGGACATGACTAATTTTGGTACCAAATTTTGTCATCACTGTCATTATAAGATCTACTCCTAAAATTGTTAGTGGATTGTCATTTATTTTACCAAAGTCATTCAATTTTATTAAATTATTGATTTTTAAAATATATTTAACAAGAGTATCCACAATTTAAGCAGTAATATGTTGGTAACTCTTTAACAAACAACTCTTGAGTGGATGATATAATGTGGTGTGGTGGAGAAACACCGATTTGTATCATTTGCCTATTTCCATGTTGTAAATAATTCTACTATGGCTAATTCCAACTTATCAACATGTTATCATATAAACATGGGGTTGAAAAAATGGACACAATAGACATATTGAAAATATATCAAGAGAGCTGGTATGACTTGGTTCCAACCCACTACTGCCTTAAAAAAAATCATATAAACTTTATTTTCTAAAAAACATATATTTGAAAGTATCTGAATAGGAACCCATCAAATATTAAACTCCATAGTACATTGCAAACATGATTAGTTTTTACTAAAACTCTTTATATCTGACTTGGTAAGAACATATCTAACCAATTATATATATATATTTACATAGGTATATCATATGAATATTAGTCTTTTTTAAGAATGCTTATCTGATATTCATTAGAGGTTTTTAGACTCTGAAAATTCAACAAAATGTTTCAAAATTGGATTAAAATGTATATGAATTATAAAAAATGTGCAAGAAAATACACATCACAGATTAAATAATGAGCCAAATATTTTAGCAATTTATTTAATGTTAATCTAGGTAGTAATTCTGTCTAACTCTAAAAAGTGGAATAAAAATATCTATAAACTGATCAATGTAGTGGCAACTCCTGTGTGTGTGTTTGTAGGTATTATGAGACTAGGAAATAAAAGGAATAAATACTAATCAACACTCCACTGTTTATCTTTTCCTGGGAAACGTTTTTTTCATCTTGTGATCTGAATCCTTCTCATTTCTGATAATGATAAGAGACACACTGTATTTGAGAATGTAAATAAAAGCTGTTGCATAGTAGAGTTAGGGCCTATGTTTATAATTAGGCAAATAGTGTATGATAATGGTAACTGCTGAGTGGTCAGTGGATGACTTAAAGAGTGGTTACTTCCCACTTTGTTTGTGGTTTTAATTTGCCGTTTTAGGACAATTATAGGATGGCCTGAATCTCTACTTAGTGTTTAGCCCTCCTTCCCATGGGGGTAATTGGGAAACAGAAAGCACAACTAGAATGCCTGGCAAATAGTAGGTCCTCAATAAATGATTGAACGGAAGCAGGAGGAAGTTGAGATCTCAAACTAACATTGGTATTCAATTAAAGCTGTACATATGATTGGAATTTTTATATCTCCATAACATTTCTACTTTTTGAAATTATAGATATATGTCCTTCAAGGCTACTTTTGCATGCAGCCTTCCTTAATCACTTCATAGACTTCTTATAAATTTCTATTCCTTTTTATTTTTAATCATGATATATATACCAATCCTATCCTTGCCACTCAAACTCCTAGAGGTAAAAAATAGGATCATACTAACATCCGTACCATTCACTGCATTTCAAAAAGAATTTTAAAAATTTATTTTATTGTTTTTGACAGAGACAGAAAGAGACAAAAAGAGACAGAGAAGGGGGAATGCCCAGAGCTGTCTCCATAGTTGTACGTCATCAGTTTTTGACATGGTTTCATTCTACACAGGAGGGCAGGGGCTGGGTAGGGGCTGTGCAGGTCAGGAACTGGGTTAGGGGCCTCTCTCATGGGAGGCAAGCCCCCTTGAGACAGGGGCCAAACTAGGGGGCGAGGGCCAAACTGGGGGCCTTCCTAATGGGAAGCACACCTCAGTTCAGTATATGGGTCTGCACGGGCTGGGGCCGGGATTCGATTCTCAGTCCCCAGGGCTACAAAGTGGGCACTTAAACCCGCTGAGGCATTTCAAATTCCCCAACATTTTTTTGTATCATGTGCTTTCAGAGGCAAATTTACCATATACCAAATAAATCTTAGTTTCAGGGCCCCTCACACAGATCCTTTGCAAGGCCAAGTGACAAGCTCCAGCACTGAATATTTTTCCTTAAAATATGGCTCCAAAATTATATAAGTTCTAAGCACCACAAAACAGGGCTCTGCCTTCTGACATACCTATGAGGGAAATAGTGTGAAACTGTGGAGAGTTCTTTGCAAAATGTCTAGGGGCCTCAGTTCTGGTCTGTTTTAAAATCATCTAAACTTGCTGAACTTTAGTCATCTATCTGTGAAAAGGTATTGGAAACCTATCCCATCTTCTTCTCTGAGTTATGTAATAATTATCCGAAGTAATACCTAAATAATCAAAACTAAGAGTTTAGAAATAATTAGTAATTAACTGAAAATGTGAAGATTAAAAAGTGTTTGAAATTAGTCTTATTAAACATGAGGCTACTGTTATCTTCTGATTGTTAAACAAAACCAGCAGCAGAAATCTAAGAATTCTCCCTAACTCAAGTCTGTATTTATTCCTCTTACAGAAGAAGTTTCACAGCCATGCCCAAATGAGAAGTGTTCTTTAATACTGGACTGCAGTGGATTGACCTTTTTTGACTACTCTGGAATCTCCATGCTTGTTGAGGTATTACACAGCTTGTGTTTGGACTGCTTCGTTCCTTTTTCTTCAGTAGCAGGGTTTTCACCAGCTACTCTCTCAGCTCTGAGGTCTTGAGTCTGCTTGTTTCAATACGCATCTCACCTATTCTCTTCAAAGGACACAGAACTTTATGTCTTCCTCTACTGTAGATTTATTTTCAGGAGATCCATAAAGACTCCACATAGACTTAATATGTAGTAGGCATAGCATGTGCGGGGCAGTCAGCCTCAGGCTTCTAGAAAGGAGGAAAAAAGTCCCCTCCATGAAAAAGTAGCCTTGATAGTGGCAGAATGTTCTCTCTCACATCACTCCTGGGTATAGGCTGATCCACTGCCATGCCTGCTTTCTGAAATAGGACCCAATGCAGGGGCTTTTCTTCATTCTCTTGGATAGTGATGTTTGGTTCTCTGCTGCGTGTGCTCCATGGGGTCTCCACAATCCTGGTATGCAAAAAATAAAACAGTTTTATTTCTTTAAAACTGACATAGCTCACAAACCCCAATTTCCACAGGTAAAAGAAAACCCAATTTTGCAAATTCAAGGAAAATTCTGAAACTTCTGGAATTTTTTCACCCCCCCCCCCATTTTTTTGAGTAAACACCAAATCAACAAAGAAAGATCACTTCCTATTTCCATTTGTTCTCTTCTTTAATACCCTACATTTTGCAGGAGGACCCTGAGGAGAGGGCAATATCTGTGTCTTAACTGTCCTCAGTCCTCCACCAGCTTCTGCTGCATGGAGCTCCACTCACCTCATCTTTTAGTGCTTGCTCCTGAGGGTTCTCTTACTCTGACGTTATGCATCTGCCTATATGTGGCTTTGTATTCAGCCAGACTTAATCAAAACCTATAAAAATGTCAAGCATTCTTTCTCTTCATATCTCCCTCTTTTTCATTACTCCCACAAATTTTATCTACCGCATCCTTCCTGAACTTCAATTCTGTCTGCTCAGCTCAGTGGAACAGCTGTATTTTCCTTGAGTCCTCCCTCATCTTGCTGAAGTGGCCCAGAAACTGCCTTGATTTTTGTTCGGTTGTCTGTTCATTTATGGAAGATGGGATCGTCTTGTATTATTTGCTCATCGTGACCTGAAGTAGAAATTGCATATTGATTTTTAAATAGTTATAAGCAGTAATTTTAAAAGGTCTACATTGTGGACTTTGATTTATTGTGGTGTTGCATAATTGTGTCTCTATTTATTTATATTTAAAAATATAAATGTTCCATGCTTCAAACTGATGATAGCACGAAGGTCAACTTTAGAATGGCTTTTTTTTTTATGAAAACAAAGATGGGGTATGTAGAGAAGCTGCTTAGAATGTGACAGTCTGAGAGTATAATTTCAGCAATATCACACAAGTAGTCAGGTGCTAGGGAAATCAGCTAAACTGTCTGGATCTCTGTTTATTCATTTTGTAAATATAAAGAGTAGTTTTCTTTCAGTATTAGCAGATATTTAGAAAACAAACAAATTGTACAAAACAATTAAATTTTAAATATCCCAGGCTTTAATCTAGTGGCTATTTTTGGTAAGTCCCCTTTTACCTCATGTAATGTATCTTTATTTTCTTATTGTTCACTATAAAAAACTTAACACAATTTGGCTTAGGGTTCAATTCAAATACTTTTCTTGCATCTGTGTCTGGACTGTAAATAGATAGTCTCTCTTCATTGGAGGGCTTCTTGTGCTGGGCATTTTTATTTACTCTTTGTTGTCAGGGTCTAAAAGAGTGCTGCGAAATTTCTGTGCATAAGGGTAAAGTGGGAAGTTCATTTAAAATGCAGTCATCTGAGTCCTTTTACTGTGAAAAGCCAGCATGTATATATTTTTTAATTATATTTTAAATTTGTTTTTGAATGTGCTCTAACATTTATTAGCCATCTTCTCTAGATATTGAAAATCATGACTTAGTAAAGAGGATAAAATGATTATCTGTTTCTACTGAATTTATAATCTAAGGTTGAAAATTCAGAGAAATCCAGATAATCAAGGTACTGGGTATGTTGAAAAAGAGCTCCCCCCCCCCCCACTTAATGGTTTTAAAATACTACACAATTAAATGATGGAATAATAATAAAAAAATGGTGGAATAAGTAAACTGATACATTTTATTTTTAAATAGGCATAAAAGAGGACAATTTATTTGCCCTTGGCCTGGTAATTTTCATCTATGTGTATAAAATCAGCAGTTTTGTATCTGCTCTTTTTAGTTTCCTTATTACTATTTGACTTATTTCATCTGGTGATAGTAAATTGTGTATGTTAAGAACATAGGTTTTAAAGATAGTAAAAGGCTTAAGTATTTGTTTGCTTTTCTGTAAACTGGAAGTAGAAACACCCACTGTATCAAGTTGTTATGAAGTTTATGAGTAGAAATGAGATATTTCTTATAAAGTTCATAATAAAGTTTGTAGAAGTTAGTACCGGTAAGTACTCAATAATGCTAGCTTCTATTCTTTGTTCTTATTTTGCAAGAGTCATTTCTTGAAATGAAAATAATATTGTAGGTATAATGCTATGTCTTAGTTGTGACCATTCTGAAAGTCTGGAGTGAAGAGCATGTCTTCCTGTAATAATTTCTAGATTATTTTCTTTCTTTCTTTTTAAAAATAGTTTCAGGTGTACAAAAACAACATAGTGATTAGACATTTATATACCTCACAAAGTGATAACCTATTAAGTCTATTACTCATCTGACATTGTATATAGTTATTACAGTATCATTGACTATATTTGCTGTTGTACTTTATATTCCCATGACTATTTTTTAATTATAGCTGACATTTAATATTATTCTATATTAGTTTCAGGTGTATAATGCAGTGGTCAAACATTTTTATAATACTTTTCTTAGTTGCTTTAGTATAAGGAACATTCTTCTAGGAGTTCTAGGTCAAAGGAAATGGAGTGACTATTTATTCTTATACTTAGGACACTGGAAAGGTCCAAGAACTGCAGATTATGTTTATCAGCATCCACAAAACCACCCGTAGCAATGTGTTTGTGCTTCACTGGGCTTAAAAAAAAACACCCTCAAAACACTGACAGGTCACCTTGAATTAATCATTTTATCTTAGAAATGTAGGAGCCATTTATTCAATACCCAGGTCTTAGTTCATGTATTATTTATTTGTTTATTTCTTTGCCTGTTTATTCATGCTCAGAGTGATATAGTTTCTATTCTACAGTTCTGTTCTACAATCCTACAATTATTCTAACATAGAAAGAACTGCTTATTGCTAGAAGACTATAAAGGACATTTTTGGATATATCACACTCACCCTTAAATGTTTTTAAATGCAGCTTTCTACATTTTATGTGCATAATACGTCACTACAGTGTAACAAAATTCATTCTAGACTTACTAAAGCTTCTAGATTTGTTTGCACTGCATTTTATGGGCTGACTTTGGTCTTAGTAAATTTAAGATCAGGACCATCAATAAGTTGTTTCTACATGAGATTTTCTTGTACTTAAATGAGGCACGACTCTACAGTACAGCAAGCAAATTATTTAGAATCTCTTATCTTGATAAACCCTAAAAATGAAAGCTGGGCTGTCAAACTTGGCTTAGATTATAGTGAGGTTTTCAATATACCGTTCGTGAACGGGATTTACAGAATCCATGAATATGCACAGATTGTAAAATATCACAACAATTTTCATCATTTTCATAAAAGTGACTTTGACTTCAAATAAAAAGGGGTTGAGAACAATTATATATTATTCTTATAGGGAAGGAAAGGTGATATTTTTGTTTTTATTGAATTAAGTGGAAAATGTGAGCAGCCAAACTTACTTGCATGAAAGGTAAATGAATGTCCTGCTGCATTTATCTCTGGTAACAGACTCTTAGAAGGTTGCTCGGGTACGCCTGACTGTGTAACAATGCCTCCCCCTAGTGGTCTGACGTCATATAATAAACATTGGCTGTTCACTCGAGAAGTTCTGCAGCCTGCCTTGTATCCTGTGTTTATTGTGGATATACTATTTTAATTCTTCCAGGTCTACATGGACTGTAAGAGCATGAGTGTGGATATATCATTAGCCCATTGCACAGGTAAGAAAGGGCGTGTCCTTGGCTAACATTAATCCTTGGAACATGATCCTTCTGCTGCTATGGTATCTCATATTATTTGTGCTTTCTTATAGCTTCTTTGATAAAAGCTGTGAAGTACTGTGGAAACCTAGACTCAGAGGAACCAATTTTTTTTGACTCAGTATCTGCTGCAATAGGTAACATCCATTCAAATAAGGTGAGATGAGTAATTTGGCATGCAAGAGTTGTAAGAATAATTAGAATCAAGGGCTTTGTATTTTTAAAAATATTATAATAGCCTATTTCTATATTGGTGTCTAAAAATCTATTAAAAAATTTCCCCTCAGAGTCTTCTACAACAAGTGAAGTCATGTTTTCATTCCTTTTTATGGACCAGTTATGAACATTGTTTAATAATGTAGATCTCCCAACAATACCATGGCTTAGAGAATTTGGTGACACCTGTTAAGTAAAAACTATTTGCTTGTGCAATCAATGCTTCTTCCAGGGTTCATTATCCTGGGTATATGAATCTACATCTGTCAAATGCAAAAACTCTACATATAGCCATTAGCTTTTTTTCCTCCTCTAATACCCCTGACTCTAAATTCTTTTTTTTAAAAGATTTAGTTTATTGTTTTTTGTTTTTTTTTCAAAGAAAGGGGCTTTTTATTTCCATGGCGTTCGTGTTCTGATAATTCTTTTTTTTTTTTTAATATTATTATATTTTATTGTTAAATTTAATGGGGTGACATTGGTTGGTAACAATCAGACAGTTTCCCAATGTACAACTCCACATCACATCACCCATGCATTGCATTATGTGCCCAGCTCCCAGAATCAGGTCCCCCTCCAACCCGATATATCTGGTGCCCACTCCCCCTTCCCCACACAACATTCCCTCCCCCCTTCCCCCTCCTCCCTCCTCTCCAGGTAAACACCAAACCATTGAGTGTGTCCATAATGCTGGTGCCCTCTCCCACCTCCCCTCCCTCTCTCCCTCCCTCCTCCTCCCCTTCCCTCAGGCAATCACCAAGCTATTGAGTGTGTCCATAGGTCTCTGTGTCTTTGTAACTTTCAGTTTTATATTCCACCTGTAAGTGAGGTCATATTTTTCTGGATTCTTTCATTCTGACTTATTTTGCTTAATAAGATGGTCTCTAGGTCCATCCATGTTGCCACAAATGACTGTATTTCATCATTTCTTATCACTGAGTAGTATTCCATTGTGTAAATGTACCACATCTTCTTTATCCAGTCATCTATCGAAGGGCATTTTGGTTGTTTCCATGTTCTGGCCACTGTGAACAGTGCTGCGATG
>PVKE010042815.1:0-13598 GCA_004027555.1 Craseonycteris thonglongyai
GTCTTAAGTAAGATTTTCAAATTGCTATTTATTCTTTTTAAATATTTATTTTTTAATCTGAATTAAATATCTACAATGCCTATCTATAGTCATTGTATAGATGTGAACTACAGAAATAATTTAACATAGCAATTAAAAATAATTGTTTCTTCAACCCACTAAAACATTACCTAAAGTAAATAAAATGTCCCTTGCATTGACAGCTGACAAAATTCTTATAAAGGTTTCTATAAATCCTTCTGAGGTAGAAACAGGGGAAACAAAGTTCTTTTATTTATTTATTTATTTATTTATTTATTTATTTATTTATTTTATTAATTGTTAAATTTATTGGGGTGACATTGGTTCATAAACAATGCATAGGTTCCAGGTGTATAATTCTACATGACATCGTCTGTGTGTTGCATTGTGTGCTCACCACCCAGAGTCAGCTCTCCTTCCATTACCATGTATTTGATGCCCCCTCCCTACTCCCTCACCCCCCTCTCCCTTAAACTCAGGTAACCACTAAACTATTGACTGTGTCTTCAGATTTATTTTTTTTTTTGGTCTTTTTATTAAGGACTTCATTGAAAATTAAGAATCAGCAACAAAGTTCTTAATAAAATGACCAAAAATATCAAAGTAAAGTCATTTATATCCATATATGAAACACATTAATAAGATTAGAAAAATAGTATGGTTTTTACCTATGCTTTATACTCTTTATATTTCATAAATATTCTATTTGTTTGAAAAAGTAATTCAGCCTTATAATTTATAATAAAATCCTTCATATCTACACTGCAACTGGAAGCTTGAAACTAATTTCAAAGAATATTTACTTAGAAAGAATAAGATTTGATCTATTTCAAGATTAACAATATTTTCGGAATTTGAATAATTTTATTCTCAAGTTCCTTATACTTCTATCCCTTCATAAACCCTGCCATTTCCCAAAAATTTTGCCCTTGTTTTTTTATTTTTTGTGGAATAAGAAGTTAAATATGTAAAGATATTTGACTAATAGTTACTTAATACACTGAAACATTTTTTTTACCTGCTAAAATATAACACCTTCTTAAATATGACCAACCAGTTCACCATGATGTTGCATCTATTAAATTTCACACTATTATTCCATATCCCATAGTTTGGATGAACTTATCACACCATGGTGGAGGCCCAGTGTATCTATGTAATGCCCTCGCTAAGCCTGAAGTATTCCAGCAAATGATTTTTCACACAGTATTTTGGCATAATATTCTATTTTAATGAACAACCATAAAGCCCTTACAGAACAACAGTATTCATTGGATGCTTTCATTATTTAGAGTGCCAGATAAAAAATGATCTTCTATTACAGTTCTGTGTGATCTTTCACATGAACAGCCAATTTAATTTTTCCCTCCTCTCTTGTTTTCATGTCCCGCCAAAGAACTTTCCGAATCATTCACCACTACTACTTCCTCTGTCCTCATATTTCTAGCTTAATCAGTTCCAGGTTCATTCCTCCCTGAATGCTTCTTGTCTGCCCTTCTCTCTTGCCGCATGAAAACCTTGTAACTCTTTTCTCAAGTGCTCCTTCTACTTCTTTCCCTTATTTGAAACCTGACAAGACAGTGTTCTTTATAAATGGACTCCTACTCAACTCACTTTACTCACAGAATATTGTTGCCACCATCATTCAATGTCTTCTCCTTTAGAATTTCACATAACTTAAGTAATTCATTCTCTTTTTTATCTAATTTATTCTCCAAATTCCAGGATACTCTACTAAATTTTTCTGTGATTTATACCTGAGGCAAACAGTTTGTGTTCTTATGGCTGTTGGTGGTGATGATTGATTGGTGATGCTGCCGCTCAAGTTGGTACTTAAATTTTGTTTTTGTTTTACTCACAACTGCATTCCTAAAACATCTCTTAAGACCCAGCTTCACAATTTTTTTTAATCATCCACAGTGGCTTTTATCTTTATTGTACTTCAACACTTCAACCTCCCTTTAAATACCTTCAACAATCCCAAACTGTTATGTTCAAGACTGTGAACTCAGACCAAAGCATATTTTTTAAAATCTTCTTCCCTTACTTTTTTGTACTTTGTGTCATATTTAAAACATTGAAAGATGTCTCCACCACTTCTAGATTCCTTTCATGAAAATTCTCAGCTCAGGATATGACCCAGTACCTTTTTCCTCTAAATTCACTACTAAATTATCCAATTTTTCTAATTAAAAAAAAAAATCTTCTTCTGAAGACACTAGACTCATTCATATTGGGTATTTAACTACTATTGTGAAAAGTTTTATTAGTATGTTGACTTCCTTACACTTTCACCCAGCTGTTATTCTATACCTTTTAAGTCTTTTCAGCCCTCTACCTCTTCTTCTCTGTCCCCACACCTTAGAACAAATGGCTTGAATTCTACTCTACTGAGAAGATTGAAGCCATCTTACATGAGCTTCCTCCTCTTTCCTTTTCTGCACCTTAATATTTTTCTGTATTACATCCTCCTTTGTTTCCACCCTATTGTCTTCGTGAAAGAGTTTCTGGTGTTCCATGTACTCCATAAATTAGGAAAAATGGGACTAACTGGCTACTTCAGAGGGCTTCTTTTGAAGACCTGGAGGCTCACACAAGTTTACCCATCTAGCAGGCAAGGGATCTGGAAAAATTAACCAGTAGAAGGTGGCTTTGTAAATAAAGACACAAAAGCGATAATTCCTCTCTCTCCCCTACTCCATCATGTGAAGATAACAAGAAAACGGCTGCCTGAAACCAAGGAAGCATATTCCCACCAGACACCAGAGCTGCTGGTGCCTTGATCTTGGATTCCCCAGGCTCAAAAAAAACTAAGCAATAAGTATTTTTTGTTGTTTTAATTATTAACTCTATGATATTCTGCTATAGCAGCCTAAACTGGCTTGTATTGTCGAAAGAGAGATATGTATATATATGCACATATATAAATATATTTATTCTACTTTTCAATTTTAATCCATTTTTTAGTTAATTCCTTTCTGACTCCCTCTTCTTATCATTCCCAGAAACCTCTTAGTTCAGGCCTTTATTACCACTTTCCTAAACTGTTTGTTATTGCCTTCTAACTGATACCTTTATCCTCAGTTTTTCTTTTCTCTAAGAAATCTCACATAACACTGCCAACATTATTTTCTAAAAGCAACTATTGTATTAGGTAACTCTTTTGAGTTAACTCTTCCATTTGCAAGTGTCAGAAATACAACTCAAATTACTTCAAGCAAAATTTGGACATTAACTTTAAAAAGGTTCTAGAACATGTTGTTGGATCAAAGATAGGAATATATCTGAACCCCCAAAACAATGGAAACCAGAGTATTTGAACAATAACCCTATACCTTGACTATGTGTCAGCTATGTTTCCCTTTCCATATTTGCTTGCTAATTATATTCTCTCTTCAAACGAGACTTATATACTATATTTGGTCCCCATGGCAGAAAACATTGTACATTTCTCAAGGTGTGTTGCTTTACTACCTGACTTTTAGTTTCAAGTCCAAAATAGGAAAAGATTCACTGTCTCAATTTGGTGCCCACCCCTTGAATGAATCAAGAGTGACCAGAATTTGGGTCAGCTTGTAACACAGTTGTTACAACTACAATAATATATATAATGTTTTTGCCACAAGGAGAAAGGGGATGCAGACAATGATCTGAGAGAAAAGAAAGTGCCATTTTCAAGGGAGGAAGTTCAGACAGAAAAATCAATATGCTTTTCAGTGCATTTATATTTGTAAGCACTTTTCAGAGAGACCAACACAGGTTAAGTATTCCATAAATACTGGTTTTCTTCATTCTCTGTTTAAAGGTTTTTTAGTAGCTTTAAATTATCTTAGCAGCCCTATACATTTTTTTGGTAACTTTTGTGTAAGTTCATTAACTAGAGTAAAGGTTCTCAATTCCCTAAGCAAACCTAATGCATATTGTTCCCTCTATCCTGCCCTTTCCTTTTTCATCAACCACTGAATAACCACAGGTGGTTTCTTTGGCATGTTTTACAAAAATTTTCTTTTGAGAGGCTGAGTAGTGTGCTGGAAGGATTGCAAGGTCTGAAATCTCGTGTTCAGGATTGGTAATCAGTAATCAAGTTCTACTAAATTGTGTAACTAGGTAAGGCAGGATTCCTTATAGTGCAATAGCATCTACTTCACAGGGTTGTTTCAGATATTGAGTGAGATTACTGTGAAAGGATACTGTAAATGGTCAAAGGTATTCAAGTGTTAGCAAGAGGCAGAAGGTTCCTGAGAAAAAGCTTCAAAGGTCTGGAAAATGTACTACAGGAGAAAAAGGCAGAGAATGCTAGCTAGTTTTAGATTATATGCAATTTAAAACTTTCTTCTGGGTAAAATAAATATAATTTTTCCTCTTTTTTTACTCAATGTAAGAAATGTGGAAACAGGTAAAAATTGCCTTGAGAAGAACAAGGGATTGAAATTAATAACAAACTGACTCACTGGCTATGCCCGTACGAAAAATGACTGCTTCCATCCCTCAATCAGTGATAAAACTCTACTAGTTCTATTATCCTGAAGTTTTATTATGAGCTCTCTCATAGAGAAATGACTATACTAATAGCTGGAGGATTCAGGGCAAATCACTTATTCTCTCAGATCTTGGTTTCCTCATATAATTAAGGACAAGGAGGGACTAAATGATCCATGACATTTCTTCAGTACATAAATTGCTGTTATATAGAAACCAGATCTTACAAGTAAAAGCAGGATTATCTATACTACAATAATCACATCTATAGTGTGAACACTTAGCAATTGAAGTAGAAAATGTTTTAACCTAAGAGTTGGATGCCTTTCTTATTTAAATATTCAGTGTTGTTTCCCAAAGAAGTGTTTTCTTTCAGACAAGAAAGGTGTATGTTAAGTATTTACAATTAAAAAAAAATGACTAGACTTCAAATATTGTTTAAATAAATACAAATTGATCATTTATAATGTAAATTTAACATTTTTCTGAATTACTAAGTTACTTTTTCAATTAGAATTATTTTCAAAATTTCTTTCCAAGAATTATCATTTAATGAAGCTATACATATAAGACAGTTTTACTTTAATTATAATGTTTTCTCTTCTACATGATAAATGAGCTGAATACAGAGAAAAGAAATATTTTCATAAAACATCCTAGAAAACATACTCTTACAAATACCAAAGATCACTATCATAATGATTTATTTCTCAATTCTATCTACTGAATCTCCATAAAATTAAGGTTTTTATATTTTACTGTTTTGATATTTATTTATGATTTATACGCAATGATGTATTTTAATTTCAAAGAGAAATGTTTGTCTATGAATTTGTTAAGACATAGAAAAGAGAAAATACACAATATTTAATATGAATGTAGATTGTGCTTGAAGTTTAATAAAATATTGTAGCTGGACTTAACTTCTTTTTCAGTTATTTGAGGGAAACTACCCACAGTTACTTCAGGAAATTACATTATCTTTCAAATGCCCTTTTATAATTAAAATATAAAGAAGATTTATGTAAAAGAGCCTTTTGTATCCTAAAAGCAAACAAAAATGTTTGCTTCATCTTGCACTGGATTACAAGTGTTTAGACTACAAGAAAAAGAGAAACAGCTATATAATTCATATATAGATATATAGATTTAATATTTAAAAAACGGAAAAAACACAACTCTATTGTCCTTTCTTGCAGCTATATTAGATGTGAAAAGGGGAATGGGGCAGAAATATATTCAGTTCCACCTTTTAGGAAATTGCTGACCTTGTTCTCAACCATTCTTCCTTTTCATTCATTCATTTTTCTTTCATTCCTCTCTTAAAGTGTAAAAGTTGGGTGATGGGTATACTAGAATGCTCTGTCCTATATTTGCAAATCTTAATATAAGCCTAAAATTATATCTAAGTGAAAATAATGATGTGCACTATCTCTAGCATTCACAAAACAACATTTAACACTAAAAAAATAAGTTTACATAACTTTGGATTTATACCTGTTTTTTATTGTTTGTTTCTTTGATTTTTAGAACTGTATTCTTAATCAGTGCTACCTTATGAAAATTTCATGTCATCATTTTTATTTCTGCTACTTTCTGTGGATTTAAGAAAACTTGACCACTGGTCAGCATCTGCCTTGAAATGAACACTCAGAAAACACTGCGTTAGCTCACACCAATTTTGCCCAGGTGCCAAAATCAATTTCTCGGTTTTTGATTCGTAGTCCTGTGGTTTCAGCATATGCAAAACGTTCTTCTCTAGGACTTTAGAAAGACAAAACAACAAAGAGATCCTTTAAATAACCTATACAAATTGGATTATGTCTTTCTGTGTTTCAGTTTTTCTTGGAAAATACAATTGTGTGGTATAATTTGTATATTTGCCCCCCCAAAAGGAAAAAAAACATGCAAATGCCAAAAGTCAAAAGAATTATTAAAGATAGTCAAGAGCATATGAGGGGCATCCATAAAAAATGCACAGGCAGCATTTAACCACAATTTATTAATGCAGCATATGAAAGTAAAATGCCAGCCACCTCAGATACTGATGGAAATCAATAAATGTCAATGTGTATAGTGCTGCTCTGATGGAATTCTCTGCTTTTTCATTTATCTGCTAGAACAGAAAAAAGTGAAAGGTGATGACTTAGGCCAATAAAATATTAAAGATATTCTGAGATTATCCACATTCAAAACTGCAATATACCACTAAGGTATATTGCATCTAAACATTATGCATCAAAGTTTATTTGAATATAAGCTATCTATAATTTACTTTTCTCATTGCTTCTTTCAATACAGTATTTACAGTGATCAGTTTAGCCAGTATGTATATGGGAAAGGCACAGGCTTTAAAGAACTATAAAAGCAACTTTAAGAGCTCTAAGTTAATTATTCTTAAGTATCCAGGGGGACACACAATTGCACTAGCAATTTGAAAATGTAATGTTACCAGGGAAAGTCAATGTCTTGAATTTCAATAGAAGCGATCCAGTGAAGCCAAGCAGAGGGTCTGTTGGAAGGGTGCTCTGAAGTGGCAACATGTCTGGGAGTATGTTTCTTTTTGTACACACCTTGCTTCTATTGAGACCATTGTCATTACCAGTGTGTCTTTCAAGTTCCAGGGTGTACAAACCAATTATTCAAAGAATGATAATAGCTGACATCTCTGGCCCAGGCATTCTTCCTCCATACCGGTTTGGCCCCACACCCTCTTTCCCTTCCGGTTTCTGATCAAATGTCCCCTCATTATAGAGACCTTCCTTGACACTCCTAACTAAGAGAGCAGGCACTGTATATCACTCAGTTTTCTTTGCAGCACTTATCACCATTGCCTATCTCATATTCCTGAGTCACTCTCAGGAATGTCAACTCTATGAGGGGACGTTTGATTCACTTCTGTGTCTCTGGGTTAAAAAAGGAAAAATTATTCAATAAATTCTTCTATTTAAACCTCACAATGTTCTGTATGTAAAAGAATGCTAAAAATGGTTGTGATTTTCCTGAATGTTACCAGACTAATTAATGGAAAAGTTTATGACTCAAATTCACATCTTGGAATTCCAAATTCCATACTTTTTCCAGCATATCACACAGCCTCCCATTTTGATGATGTGAGTTACTTTAAATCTAGAAAATTTCATCAAATCTTTGTGGAAATGGGACATTATAAAGGCTAATTATCTACCTAAAAAGAACACATTTTTTATTAGTTTGATATCTGATATAATTATTCCTTAATGTGCACAAGAAAAGGCCAACCCCCCTCTTTTTTTCACCAAAGTATTTAAGCATATGTGTAATTGGAAATACTTGGAAACAAAAAGCCTTGACGTTCCTCAAGATAACTCTAGGTTCTAATGCAGACATTAGTAAACCTACAGAATTAACCACAATCATTTGACAATTTAGTAAAAATTTATCAAGTAACCTTTATGGATCACATCCTATGCTAATATCATGTAGCTACAAAAAAGAATACGTGATAGTCCACATCCTCAAAAGAGTTCAATCCACTCATAGATATAGACTGCTAAGGGCTGTCCAGAAAGTATCCAGCCATGTAATTGTTCTTGCTATATTGACAATGGATGGACTTTTCTATACAGTCCTTGTACAAACATTAAAGACTTTTATAAGGTGCTATAAGAGCAAAGGGAAGCAATAACTAGTTCTGTGGGAGCAGTAGTCACAGTTTGAGCTGCATCTCCAGAGATGAGTAGGCATCCTGGGGTCCAATAAAGGAAGTAGCATACCTAAGGAGCTGAGAAATGACTCATATATTCCAAGAACAGGGACACTACATATGCCAGGGCATCGGGTACACTAGGGGGGACATTTGGAAATGGGGCTATTAATGGGCACAATGATACTGCCTACATGTTGTTGAGAGGTTCAATGAGATGACACATACAAAACTGTCAGCCTCACTAAGTGGTGGATAAATTCTGGCACTTGTCTTGGAATGGAGGGCTTGAGATTTTTATATATTCATAATTCCAAAGAAGAAAAATATCTCCTGGTACAAAAATAAATTCACTGTTTATCAAATAAAATTCTTTATCCAAGTACTCATGTAGTAGAAATGGCACACATGCTATTTATACAGTACTGCATTCAAAACCAGAGACTCCAGGTGGCATTTTCATCTGATGTTTTCAGTGAGAACCAGTATACGTGACAGGAAGCTTAAGAAATAATGAAGCAAACCTGTATTTAATTAGAAGCACAGCCATGATATGAACTTCACTCACTTAGATAACAGGTTGATTTTAGAGAGAAGAGATTGTGAGTTTGGTTTCTTTTTCCATTACACATGACCTCAATCCATAAGAAAATGACAAGATAATTTAATTCTCAAACACTCATTTAATAGTGTCAATGACAAATGATCAAAAATATTGCTGCTTTGGTAGCATTGCTTTTCTTATTTGTTCTTGCCTTTCCTTCCCCTGACTTGCTTCTCCTCTCCACTAAGCCCCAAGAAACTAATTGATATTGAAGTGATAAAGCCTTTCACAATAAACATTATCTTCTGTCACAATCTTTCTCCCTTTTCCCTTGTCTGTTGTTCCCATAAAAAATCTTCAGTTTGATACTTGAATGGCAACTTCATATGTCTACATAATTTAGAGCTAACATTAATTGATGCCATTGTTTGTATGAATCAGCACAAGAAGATACTAATTTTATCTTTCAATCATGTAATAACTAGCTCTAATGCTGGGCTATTGAATTATACAATAAACAAAAATTTCCCATCATTTAACATTTGTTCAAAGACTTAATAATGTGGGTCTACACAAGCCGAAAACTGAAATGTGCACTTAACCAATGAATTCAATCAATACAAACAGAAAATATAAATTCATCCTTCAGGCCACCAAAATCTGTTGTAATTGTTCTAGTAATGCTTAAGTAATTTTTAGAAATTATTCTAATCTTACATGGAAGCTTGGCCTTTGTTTACATAGACATGCCTAACAAAAACCCTTTCATATTCTAGTTGAAAAATTGCTTGAATTATTTTGCAAATGAGTAAAGGAAGACACTTGGGGGTAGTTACGCTTGTTACCCAGAACTGAGAGGATTTAAGACCTTTATTACATATACCAAGGATCAGAAATCACCATCTTTGGGGCCATAGTGAGTTCTTATGCCAATAGGATTGTACTGTCTCTACCTCTGGACCTATGAACCCCTATCTACATGGGGTTGTAGATATATAACCCCTATCCCATTGTGGGAACACTATGACCATGGCCCTGCCAACCATCCCTCCTGATTATCTTAGGCTTTCCTCCATACACTCATTTAGTTCATCTTAACTTCAGCCCTTTAGAAAACTCCCTTTTCATCACCCTGTGCAGAAGTACAGTAGGCTTTTTTATAAGAAACATGCATCTCCATATGAGTCCAATGTATGAAAATTTGTATTTAGAACATTTAATGACAATAAAATTGCAATTGTGCAGAAAACTTAAAAATGAAGTTGTCCACATAATTTTACTTCTTGGTACTGAGAAGTATTTGGCTCTTATATATCATGACCTTTGACTTTGACCTTTGCTATTGAAAAGTTCCTAGAATGTATCAGTGCACTCTTCTTCACACCTATGTAATATCACTCAGCCTTTTTTTGATGATTCAGCATCTTGCAGTACCTTAGTAAAAACAGGTAATTTCTCTTTTAAGGTAACACATTTTTTTCTTTTCACTTGAATACTTTTAACAAAGAGACATTTAGAAAACCATGTGATTGAAAAACATTTTACTAAGCATTATCATGTAAAGTAAGAGATCCATTTATTCCTCCATTCACACAGTCATTTATTGAGTACTTAAAGAGCTGCAAAGTGTGAGGCACTGTGCCAGCCCCAGGACCACAATCATGAATAACCCTAAAACCCTTTAGAAAGGAAGAAGTTGCAAGCTAATTTTGTCTTTTATACTATCCTAAGGTATTGCTGAACTCTCTTGAAAACCCATTTATAAGCCTGCTGCATCACTGTCCACATAGTATTTGATAGAAAGACTGCAAAGCCAGCATAAAGATGAGCCAAATGCCTTGATTTAGAACAGGGGTGACCAATCTTTTGGCTTTCCTGTGTCACAATGGAAGAAGAATTGTCTTGGGCCACACATAAAATTCACTAACACTGATGATAGCTGATGAGCTAAAAACAATTACACACAAAAAAAATTTTTATAATGTTTTAAGAAAGATTATGTATTTGTGTCGGGCCACATTCAAAGCCGTTCTGGGCCTTATGTTGCCTGTAGACCTTGGGTTGTACGAGCTTGGTCTTACAAGGTTAGGAAAAGCTTCTCAAAGGTGATGATTGCAAGTACAGTAAACCCCTATATTGTGTGCTCTCAGTTAACAATGATCGTTAACCTTTATTTATTTATTTATTTTTAACCAAGGGCCTCATAAAAATTTTTTTTTAAACTCAGCTCTATTACATTTAAAAAGTGGCCAAATGGTAAATTTTATGTTATGTATATTTTAATGCAATGAAAAATAAATCTTGTCCAAGGAAAATATGCAAATACATATAGACTCAAAAACTAGATAATTTTATGGGGTGCAAAGATTTCCTGAAGGCCATTTTGCAGATTACACAGTAAGAATCTGCGTATTAAATAGAGCTAAGGCAGTTCCTTGATTATGCCTACATAGTATATATACAAGAGGATAGTTGGCAATTATCTGGATAGTCTCATCAAAATGGTGGCAAGAAAAATCATTTAGATCCCTAAATAGATTTCCTGCTAAAATACCTAATTTGACTCTCTGTCCAAATGTCGACAGTGCCAAAGTAGAAAAGCCTTGGTCTACACTATTAAGTTGCTCAAACAATTTCCGTAAGAAAGGGTTGGTCACCTCCAAAATTAATTATATAGGAAAACAAGAAAAATGCAGAGAAGCATCTATTTTTAATCTAAATAAATAATCTCTCTTTTTTTTTTTTTCTTTACAGGGGATTATTCGTTCTTTGGTTTTATAATCACAAAGTATATTTACTGATACCTTTAGGAGAAAGATCAGTTTTAACTAAAAATATGAAACAATACAGTGTTGAAACCCTCGCTTTTGATCTATTTTTTTATCTAAAATTGGTCACAGGCATCATTTCATTAAGGCAGGAGGATCTCCTTTGTGGGCTGGAAGTAATCTGGCCAGTTCATCTGCCCTGCAGAGCTAGCCTGCAGCAGTTGCTATAGCAAATATCTGTGTTTTATGAATGCCACTGAGGAACACAAGCGGTCAAAAATGAAAACAGACCTGATGAAATGCAGACTAAGTGACCTTTAAAATTATTTCATTGCCTCTGGACAGTGGTTTGGGTTATTGTGGACAAATAACTACTCAGTATACACTTGTGGTACTTGATACTGCATCTATATGAGGCCAGGAAAGCACACGGCCATGTGCCTACCTGTCTTCCCTAAGAGGTACTCACGGACACACTGGACAGCCACCTATCGTATGGAGAAAGCCATAGTGATCATAGAGAAGCACAGAATAGTTATTTGTGTTCAGTTATATTTTTCTAGATCAGGGTAGTGACATATTTACCATCCCAAAATAATGAATTATTAATAAATGGCATCTAAATGCTCATGGTATGAATGCTCATGGTATCTAAAAAAAAACTAAAAATCTTACAGAAACATGTATAAAATGCAAGCATGCTATGATATTTTCTAAGGAAACGTTACTTATATAATGTAATTTTAAAAGCTTCTCAAAATAGATCATAATAGCTACATTTTAGAGATAGGAAAACTGACATTTACAGAAATTAAATGGCTTGTCCCAAATTGCATACTAATATGAAAATAATACAAGATTTTAAACAGTTCTGCTGACTCAAATCTCCATAGTCTTTGGATAGACACCTACCTTGTTTTGTCTGACTAGAAGGAAGCCAGCATGCAGTAAACACTTACCATGTTTTAAGCATTTTTTTTGGGAAAAGATTTTCTACCTAGAAGCTTTCCTCATCACAAATCTGTGAATAAGACACTATTTTCTCCACATTAACTGATGAAAAACGAATGCTCAGTGAATGAAGCGTATGCAACTGGCAAGTGGCAAATCTGGAGTTTGAACCAAGGTTATCCTGTGTCTATATTCTAATTCCAAATTTACTAAAAGTTTCTGTGTCATGTATTTTTGTTTAAATTAATAATAAGTGATCATAACCAAAGACACAAGGCAAAATGTATTTTGAGAATTTTCTCCAGTAAATGTTTCCTTTTCATCCAAAGCAAGAGAAAATTCCACAACCTTGCAAACTCGCTATTGTAATTGTTTACTCCTTAAGAAAAGCAAATCTTTCTTCTTATTTATTCTAAATGTTCTAATTTTAAGTCAGTTTTGTGACTACAGATAAGTTTTTCTCTTCAGGGCTTATTGGTTTTGTTTGTAGTAATGTTTAAGATTGGGAGTACAGAAATAGAGAGGGGAGAAGAAAATAATGTAAGCTCTCGGAGAAGAGGGGCTGTGTTAATAAAACACACAACTAAAAAAAGGAAATATAAACATTGACTTATTAGTCTTATCTATACAATATAGAAACAAACCAAATATTTGAAAATACGCTAGGTATGCTGGGATAGCTCAACAGGTTGAGTGCTTGCCTTGCAACTCAAGTCTAGGGATTGAATCCTGACCCCAGCCCACATGCTGAACTACCCCCCTGCCCTGCAGAACCCCACATCCACCTGTGTGGAGTGAAACTATGTCACAACTAATGATGTACAACAACTATGAAGACTGCTCTGGGCCCTTCCCCTTCTCTTTGTCTCTCTATTTCTCTCTCTCACCTTCTCTCAAACAATAAAATAAATCTTAAAAAAAAAAAAAAAGTGGGAAGCCAGGATGGCTCAGTGGGTTAGGGAGCTCACTTTGCAGCCCTGGGGACCGAGGACCGAATCCCAGCCCCGGCCCATGAGGACACATATGCTGAACTGGGGAGTGCCCCCAGTTCAGTTCTCACCAGGGTGAGACCCCAGCCCAGTTCCTGCCCTGTGCAGCCCCGCCCACCTGTGGAATGAAACTATGTGGAAAAACCAATGATGTGCAACTA
>PVKE010042816.1:0-13602 GCA_004027555.1 Craseonycteris thonglongyai
GAGCCTCTCCTCCGCCACCCACACAAGACTCTTCGCCTCTCTCAGAAAGCAATGTTGATTCATGTTTATGACTGTATAAGGTTTTGTCATTAACCTTATTAATTAGCACTGACACGTTTAAGTAAATACGTATACTGTTGTCATTTTTGTCTTAAATGAGTAAAGTATGAATACTGTTTACATATTTAAAACATTCTTGCACCCGCATCCACGAACATTCCTAGGGGCAAATCCTACTTCGCAGTTTTTCAGCTTTCGCGGAAGGCTCTGGTCCCCATTAACCGCGAAAAACAAGGGATCACTGTACACCTCTGAAACCAAGTCAGCAATTCTTCCTCAGAACTCTTTGTTCAATTTCTATAAACAGAATCTCATGCATCTATTCCATCACCAAAGCTTTCTCTTGATGACATGAAACCCCTGGGTTCACAGCGAAGGAGAAACCTAGATACAAAGGCACCAGGATGTATTAAAGAGACCACAGACTCCAGGTCCAGTAGAAGATAACACTTGAATCCCTTCCTAGTTCATGAATGTCCAGATAACTTTGCTGAGAGAAAAAAAAAACGGCAATCCCAAAAGGTTATATATTACATTATTCCATGATATAATAGTCTTGAAATAAGAAAATTATGAAAATACAAAACAGATTAATGTTTTCCAGAATTTAACATGGGGGTGGGGGAGTATAACAGAAGCAAGTTTGTGTGTGCTACACAAGGACAACATGAGGGACCCTATGGGTGATGAAAATAGTTTGCATGTTTACTGTACTAATGCCAAAATCCTGGTCACGTTATACTATACTTTTATTATATTCACCATTGGAGGAAACTAGGTAAAGAGTAGATGATATCTCTCTGGTATTATTTCTTCAAAATCTACGCAAATGTATAATTATCTCAAATAAAAGGTTTAACTTTTAAATATCTGTTGAACAGCCAAGACATAAAAAAAATATGTAAGTGCCCTTCCTTGTATGACTGGAAAAAGAAGATATAGTACATTTGTACAGATTATGGACTACTACTCAGCCAAAAAAAAGCAAAGAAAAGAAAAGAAATTGCCCTTTCTGACATCATGGGTGGATCTTGAGAGTATTATGCTAGGTCAGATGGAAAGGGACCCTGTATCCTATAATTTCATTCGTGTGTGGGATATAAAACACCAAGCAACAAATGTCAAACAACAAACAGACAAGCTTATAGATACAGACAGCAAAATGGTGGTTACCAGTGGGGATGGGAATTGGGGGAGGGTAAAGAGGGCCAAATACATGGCAACAGATAGAGATTAGATTTCAGGTACGTACTAAGTACGCAGATGGTGAATACAGATAGAGACGTACACCTGAAACTTATAATGTTATGATCAACCAATGTCATTCCAATACATTTAATTGATACAAAGTTTGTTGAATAAATGAAAGTAGAATGAATCAGTAACTTATGAATAACTTACTGAAATTATGCCTCCTATAACTTATATCTAGTTCCAAGTTTATTTTATTCATCTTTGCATCAAACTTTTGAATATCATGTTCCCCCAAGTCACTTATTTTACAAATTAAAAATATAGTTAAATTCAAGAATCATTTATCTAACACTTCTAAATAACAAGGGCTGTGTTATATGTTGCCAGGAAAACAAAAGTATTTAATAAATTACTAGATAATGAATAGTTCATTGCTACTTGGAAATGATGTTTCAAATGTGAGGAGCACTTCTGGTTGGAAAAAAATCTGGAAAAGTTACATTAAAAAAAGTTAATAATTGGATGTTCATTAAGTATTATATTTAAACACAAACTACAAAAACAGTCTTTGCATAATTAGCAAATATACAATTCAAAACAATGCTGTGTTCACTCTTCTCTCCCTTTTCTCCAACCTGCAAGTAATTTACTGTGCGCTATGTTGAGGTGAGTGAGTGAGACAGAGAGGTGGTGAATTTGGGAACTATGGTCTCAAAATGTTTGAAGTCAAGTAGAAATCAGGAAGGAGGAAAGAGTGATGAATTCCATAGAGAAACAAGAATTCCTGTGGCCATGGACCATTCTGGTTAGGGCAGCAGTCTTCTGGGCCCATTCTACTAAGTTCAAGCTCGCATCACCAATCAGCTTCATAAAGACATATGCAGGAGAAATAATGAAATGGGTGCTTTGTAGAAAACACACCAAAAAAGCATAAAATTAAGCATCAGAGTGTTTGGATCAAATTGAAACACCCTTTCTCAGACTTCCTGAACCTCACTGTGGACATTAACTGTTCCACATGCACAGGGTATGGTAATCTACAATTAAAACATTAAGTAGAAAAATTAACAAAAAGTGTCCCTGTGTTAGATCACTCTAGTGACTTCATGAGAGCAAGAATCATATTTTTTCTCACCACAACACTGTAGTATCAGTACAGCACCTGGCATGTGGTAGGTGTTTATTACATGATGGATGAATGGATGGATGGATATATAGAAGTTAGATTGTTGGGTAAGTGGATAGATGGATAAATAGAAGGCTGGACAGATAGGTGAAAACTAAATATTCTAGCCATAATATGTGAATGAAATGTATATATTTCAAGATTATAAAGCAATGCTGAAATGTCCTGCTTACTTTTCTCACAGAGCAAACAAGCAGTTACAAGCAGAGGGGAAAAAGCAGAGGTTGTATAGTGAGGCTGAATTAACAGCCCAAACATGATCTGCCAGAGGGCATTCCACTTCTCTCCCAGGACATTACCTTGGTTCCTCATTTTGGCGTAGAAAATAGATTTGGTCAGAGCACCTAAATATCTTTTATTTCTTTACAAACAGATCCACCTTAACCAAACACATATAAATAAATAAATAAATAAATAAATAAATAAATAAATAAATAAATAAAAAATAAAAGAAATGTGACTTCCCTGAAAATTAGATCACTCTATCAGCGAGTCAGCATATTCGTTCCCTGAGGCAAATCTATATAGGAAACAGATGATAATCAGGAATGATGAAGATACAGACCTAATCATGTTAATGCACATTCTTGTTGAGTTAGTGTAGTCTGATGCAACTTTGACTCTATATCTGTTGCGTAAACAAAATCACTTCACTTAGTAAATCAGGGCACTCTCTTCCACACAGGGTAGGAGACATGTGTTACTCCCTTCCACTCTCACCCTAGGTCTCATGTTTCCCTTCTGTTTTCCAATTTGTTCTTAGAAGTCACAGTATTACCACATTCATGTCCCTGGTAAATTATTTTGTGTTCATGTTTCCCATCTGTAAAACTTTACAGGTTTGTTGTACAGTTTCTGACATTGTTCATTGAATCACATCAGCAATGAACAATGTGATAATATTATATTATCACATAATAGGTGATAACGAGCAATAGATCTGTGATGTGATTTGAGTATCACAAAGAGCAGGATGAGTTCACAAGAAGACACAATACCCCAGTATAATCCAGTAACCCAGGGAGGATCTGAAGACAATTATTAAGAAAGCCAGGGACTTTGGATCAGTTTGAGGAAGAGATGCTCAAGAAAGCAGAAGACATAAGTGAAGTTAAATCTTGTATGTGGTGCTAATTAGATTTTACTTCATCCAAACATCAACGGGGAGTTATTGAAGGACTCTTAGAGAATGGCATGACAGGTTTTAAAGAGAGAGAGAGAGAACTAGTGTCCATCAGAGATTTGGAGGAAAGACTTGGACCGATAAAAGAGGCTTTCTTATAGTCAGGGTGATGGGTAACAAGGATAAAATGGAAGTTGGCACAATGAGGATAGACTGAAGGGAAAGATGAACAATGTTAAAGTAGAATCTACCAGACTTTTCAGCTAACTATACATAGAGGGTGGGGAATTGGGAGAAGGACTATATGACAAATGGATATTTAGTTTCAGTGACTGTATGAGCCTGTCATCATTTCTCAAAATAAGAAACATGTTTGAAGGAAAATAAGGAGCATCTTTGATGGGAGAATCATAAGTAGTTACAATTAAGTCCTGTTGAGTTTGAAGCTCCCATGCAACATCTCAGTGGAAATACTGAGTAAATGAGTGAGAGAGAGTGTAGATTTTGAAACATAAAAGCTATATAGGATAGAAATAAAGATATCTGAGCCAGCAGCATCTTAGATAATAACTGATACTGAAACCATGGAATCGATCAATAGAGGCACCTAGAAAGGTACAAAGTATGAAAAATGAGTCTGGAATAGAATTCTAGGCCAGTCATCCCCAACCTTTATGGCACCAGGGACTAGTTTTGTGAAAGATAATTTTTCCATGGAACAGGGTTGGGGGGAATGTTTAATGGATGATTCAAGTGCATTACATTTATTGGGTGGGCACTTTATTTCTATTATTATTACATTGTAATATATAATAAAATAATTATGCAATTCACCATAATTTAGAGTCAGTAGGAACCTCAAGCTTGTTTCCCACAACTAGATGGTCCCAG
This sequence comes from Craseonycteris thonglongyai, assembly GCA_004027555.1. NCBI lineage: Eukaryota > Metazoa > Chordata > Mammalia > Chiroptera > Craseonycteridae > Craseonycteris > Craseonycteris thonglongyai. The sequence continues at coordinate 4,455 of PVKE010042816.1, forward strand.
CTGGTGGTGATGGGAGAACAGCAACACCCAGTGTGTCGCTTATGTCCAGTCTACTCCATCCGTAATCTCATTTTGGTTGCTGTCACTGCAGGAAACCTGCGTCACAAAAATAGGATGTTGGAAATGAAAGCTGGCTTTTCAGTGTGCCTGTGGCAATCTCAGGATATTCCACTTTGACTTTAATCCAGAACATATAGAGATTTGAAGTTGTCTCAAATATACTTTTAAGGCCATTTTCGATCTCAAGCACTTAATCCTCTTCTAATTTGCACAAAGTCAATTCACTTGGCTTATTCACAAATGGGTTGCTGATCCATTCCTTCCTAGCTCAGGGGTCTTTTGTGGTTGGCAAGTAATGCTCAAACTCTTTTTAAAGCTGAAATAGGTGATCATTCTACAGCTGAGAGAAAGAAGGCCCTGTCTTAGTCTCTTTTAAAATCTCTGCTAATATATGAAACATGTCAAAAAAATCCCAATGTTCACTCATTGCCCCATAATCCGTTTGGCTTTGAATGCAGCCACTTTTCTTGCCCACTTGAACACAGTTGTCATTCTTCCCTGAAGTGACAAGTTGAGTTCACGGAACAGGTTAAATATGTCACACAAGAAAGCAAGTTTTGCGACCCATTCTTTGTCACTGAAATGTGCTGACAGTGGTGACTGTTTTTCAATGATAATCTCTGGAGCAGCTCTCATAACTCAAAAACTCTGGCCAGTGATCTCCTTTAGAAAGCCATCTCACTTCTGTGTATGAGAGAAGACATGTGTGCTCTGCATCCAACTCCTCACAGAGCTGCATGGACAGATGTGAGTTAAGTGCGTGCATCTTAGTTTTCTGAAAAAGTCTCTTTCCTTTGGTATTAATAATAGGTTCTTAGATTCTAATATAACTGATATATATTTAATAATATATTAATATATTGGAGGCATTCATTTGAACATTTCTGTAAAACAATTTTCCATTATGTTGCTCATTGTCCTTTATGGAAAGATCCACATAATAAATTTCTCTATGAATTTTGTGCCAGGAAATATTTCTCTCAATTAGATTACCTACAGGGATTTTGTTTGTTTGTTTGTTTTTCATCAATAAGCTCTATAACATAGTTATATATGTATTATTGATATATATTTTTATCTAATAGTATATATTATATATATTTGAAAAAACTAGGACCCAATATTCTTCACTCTTTTTCATTTTGTTTAATAGAAACCTCAATGTTAATTTAAATTGTAGCCATTGATTAACTTCAGGTATCTAGTTTATATTCACTTTACTCCCTTCTGATTAATTCTGAACTAATCTTTTTTATTGTTAAGCTTTGGTTTAACATCATAAATGCATGAATCCTCTTTGAACTAGATGAACGTAATTATAGTGACTATATATCCTGGATTTTTAAGGGACATTTTGATTTCAAGTGGCTTTATTCTTTTACTTGAAGATGAGAAATTAAAATCTAAACATATACTTGCACATTTTTATATTTGCTTAATTTTTCATAAAACTAAATTCACTAACCACTGAAAATTGAGAAGAGCCAGGGTCCCAATTTTGGGTTGAGAGAATATTGTAGCACAGCTTTCCATCATAAACCCAACCTCATCTCAGTACTCCAGACCCAGGTTTCTCCTGACCATTAGCCATCTTCACTTACATGTCCCCTACAGACTTCAGCTTAGTGCTTTGTCCTACGCTTTTATGTCCTGGTTAGTGACCAACTATCCAAGCAATCTCTCTCACTGTCCCCACCCCGTTCAAATCAATTATCACCTTTATCTGTTTGATCTTTGAAATGCCTAATGTATTACCTCCTCTCAGATTCTTCCTTCCCTCTTCTAGTTCCTCATTTCTCCTTGACCCCTTCCTACTGTTTCCCAGCTGTCCTTACCCACTTCTGCAGTCGGATCTCTGTGCCACTATTTGAGCTTTCTCTCTAAAACTGAATTCTGATTATGTCATTTTAAAAGAAAGTGTTACTAATTCCTCCATTATCCATAAAGTTCAATTTACATAACTATGACATACAGTTGTCTCCTACCTCAATTTCTACCATTTACCCCTTTAACTCGAGTGTCAGCTTTCATCCTTTATCTACTCCTATTTCTCTCCTCTCCTCCATCACTTTTCCCAGAGACCAGCTTCCTAGTAGGTTTGAGAGAAGTTAAAGGTGAGTGCATGCATACCAGAGCCTGCTCTTCTGCTGTTGCCAGCAACTCCCTGCTGCTTAGGTTCAAACCTTCAACTGCTCCTTTAAAGATAGAGACATTCTGGAACAACCATCCCCCTCAACTGCTGGTGCCTCCCCCCATGGGGGCTGCAGAAGGGTCAAGCCAAAGGGCCTGCCTTTCTATGGCCCGTCCTTAAATTCCTCATAGTTGTACTACTATGAAGCTGGAACTATAGATGGCTGACTTGTATGAAAGGTTTGAAGACATTGAGAGAGAACAGACAGAATAATTAGGAACAGGCAACAGCTTAATATTAAATACAGAACATCACGGATCTTCAAAATCCTTCCACTATCATTGCAACCAGGAACTAGTCGCCAAGTACACTTTTCCTTCTGAGGCCTCTAACCACTTTCGCGGGCCCTCCTTCTGCTCTTCCCTCCGTCTGTCCTTCTCTTTTCTTACTGGTTGCCTGTGCCCAACCCTCAAGTTCCTTGTTATTTATCATGTAGTATAATTTTACTTTCCACTGGGTCTCCCTAGGAGGAACAAGTTCAATGTGTGAGTAAAAAGCTACAGAGTGGGCCCACTGCTATAAAATGAGAACATTCCTTTTTTAAAACGAATACATTTTAGCACAATGGAAAACTAAATCAGTAATTTTTCTACTAGGCTGTTTTCCTACTGCAATTGCATAGACGTCAACAATAATAAAACCAACTTCTCAGAATAATTATAGGGCTCTTGGCAAATTAGCATATTTTTAATTGTTAAACAGATAATATTTTTATTTTCCTCTGGAATATATTCTAACACAAAACCTACACTCATAAAAGCCTCAAAAGAGGAAGGAAAAATGATGATGTACAGTTCAGCACAAATAATGCCATCTAGCTAGCAAATAAATTATTCATGGTAGCTATTTATATGGTGTAATTCTTATACTTACCTGACAATATGCTGACAAGCACTTCTTTCTACTATATTTTCCTCAGTCGACTTATTCAAGTCTGAGAACAAAAGGTAAGAGAACAGTGGTGTCTCTCTCTCTTTTCTTAGAAATTATTTAGACTACACTCATTATTCTAAGGTCCAGACAAAATATTAAATTATTATATTTACAGGAAGGAGAGTCTCATCTACATGATTCTTTTAAAGAAGGAGAGTATAAACGTAATTAGGAGACAAACTGGGTTATCCAACCAAGCTTTATTATTTCATGAATCACTGAATCATAGACCTGGCAGGGACCTTGACAATCACCTTCCTGTCAGCAAGAAGACATCAGCTATACCACACAACCACCAACCCCATTTTTATGACCCCCCTGAGAAGCTCCCACGTTTTGCCTTGTAACTCATTCCAGTGTAGTAAGCCTGGATATCAAGTAGTCTTTCTGATGGATAACTGAATTCATCATGTTGCTTTCTTGTCTTCTTATATTAGCCCAGGGAGCACAAGGTAATTTATTCATTGTTTATTTTCTACAATTAAAAATTATTTAGTTTTGTTTTCTGGTTTCAAAACTTTTTGACATTCATAGTACAGTTAAGTGCATTCATGTGCTTAAATCCTCCATCTACAAATTACTAACACTGTGACCATGAAGGAATATTAAACCTCTGTGTGTCTGTTTCATCATCAATAACATGGAGGTAATAATAGTACCTACCTCATATGGTTCATATGAGGATTAAGTTAAATGAATTAATATCTGTCAATTCCTTGAGTCAATATTGGTGTATAGTGTTGCAAAAATGGTTGTTAAAGATTTAAAGCATATTTAGAAAATAAAAGAGAAAATTTAGAAAATATGAGACAAATTACCAATACTCTCAGTCTAGAGATAACTGCTTACATTTTAATGTTTCCTTGTCTTGTGTGTATATAAATCACTTATGTAGCACATGATTTAGATGATGCTATATTTGAAAAAAGGTTCTGTATCATCGACTTCTTCACTTAATGTGACTACATGAGCTTTTTTTCATATCCTTAGAAATCTTTGAAAATTTTATTTATTGGTTTTACAGCAATCCGTTGCATGAGTCATTTTAGCAATCCCCTATTGTTGAGTTACGAGACTGTCTTCAGCATTTCACTCTTGTAGCTAATACAGCAATAAATATTTTTGTAAGTAAACTTTCATCCATAACCTTGAATGTTTCTATTCCTAGTTTTCTGGGAGTGGGATGCTGGGAGAAAGGACATTATGAAGATTCCAAGTACATATAGTTAATTTGTGTTTCAGAAAGAAATGTATTAATTGATGCTCTTATGAGGCAGTATATGAGATAACATCTTTCAAGACATTAAAAACTGATTTTAAAAAAGGAAAAATAATGTTCCTAATTTGATGATAAAAATTTTATCAGTTTAATTTTTTTTTATTTGAATTTTTGATACCTGGTAAGAGTGAATGTTTCTGCATATCAACTATAAAACTAGTGAGTTTTGGGGGATGCCAGGATACCTCAATACCAACAGGCTTAGTGCTTGCTTTTCAGCCATGAGGTCCAGGGACTGAATCCTGGCCCTGGTCCACACAGACTCATATGCTGAAGTGTGGCACAACGTGGAGGCAAAGGTTCCTGCCTCCCATGTGGGATGCCCCCAGTTCAGTTCCCACACCACAAGGCCCCAAGTCCATTGTCCATGTGTGGAATGAAACTATGTCACCACTAATGATGTACAACTATGGAGACTGCTCTGGGCCCTCCCTTCTTCTCTCGCTCTCTCTCACCTTCTCTTACACAATAATCTTGAAAGAACAAAAAAACTAGTGAGTTTTTATTCAATTATGCCTTAGCTTTTGGCTGTGCAAGCAGAATTCATTGTTCTTTGATGTTTTCCCTTGAGTTTCTAACTTTAATCTACTTCGTCGATCTCCTCCAGAGGGTTTTTCCTTCCTTTGTTCTTTTCTTATCCCAGGGAACAGGATAAGAGGCTACTATTATAGTGGGGCCAGACTACTTTTGTTTGACATAACAGGAGAATTCATCATGTTCCTATTTATGCAAGTCATGAAAAATCACCATCAAGAACTGAACCTAGGTACTGTAGAGGTAAGAAGAGGTCCTTGCCCTCCCAGAGTTTAAGGTCTTCTTGGAAAGAAAAGTCTAATGCACGAAACAATTAATGATCAATATAAGGCAGCCTACACTAACTAAATTGCAGAATACAAATACTAAATAATATGTTCATTCAAAGAAAGGAGAGATCAATGATGACATGAGCATCGTCAAGAGGTTGACCTTGGCAGATGAAGAACAGGCAATTTGGATGAAAAGAACTACCAAGTAAATGGCAGGCTTTTAAAAATACAAACAGCATGGATTTTTATGTCAGACCTGGATGAGAAATCTTAATCCTATCACTTATTAGCTTTAACCTTAAGCAGCTGTATTAACCAGTCAAGTCTGGGTTTGAATCCAAATTCTGCCATTTGTGAACTGTGTGACAAAGCTAATCATTTGGACAAGCTAATAATGTCTATGGTAAATATAAATTTGCTCCTGAAAAACACTAGAATAATCAAAGTACCTACCTCATAGGATTGTTGTGGGTTAAATGAATAAATGTGAAAGTGGGGCCTGGCACATTGTAAGCACTCAGTAGACAATAGTTTCATCATTAACCTATTTAGGCATCAATTTAGTAAATTTAGTTAATCACTTGTTAATATGATATAGTAATGATTCTGTACTCTAATAGATAACTATGGGTGTTTCAATTCAAAATTGGGCAGATTTGTCATTGCAAAGAAGAGAAAGAACCTGGAATTGGAGGTTTTTTTCCCAAATCATGATGTGAATCTTATATTTAGAAATAGAGTGTTTGGATTTTCCCTCAGAGTCCATTTATGGTTCATTATAGCCTACATCCACAGAACTATGCCCCTTCCATTTGGACTTCGGAGTCTGATTTTTCTCTGCCAAGTCCAAATTCAGCTCTGACTTTATAAAATCAAATTCAATACTCTCATTAATATACCCTAAATAAAAGATGTAATTAAAATTTCTAAAAATGGTAATGTCAATTAAGTAGTAATTAAGTAAAGGAGTTCATTAAAGTACCAATTAAGCAAAGAAGTACTATACTGTATTAGGAAAACTAGAGAGGATGAAGGGATTTTAAAAAATCAAAACCTTCAATGTGCAGGTTTTAAATACCTCTTTGACGCTCTTCCCTTGGTAAGGTGGAAACTACTTTCCTTCTTCTTGAGTATAGGCTGGACTTAGTGACAATATAGAACGTGGTGGAAATAACAAAGTAACCATATATAGAACATGATGGAAGTGACAAAGTGACCTCAGAAACTTGGCCATAAAAAACTTTGCAGGATCACTCCCTAGGGCAGGGGTGTCTTTGGCTTCCCTAGGCCACACTGGAAGAAGAATTGTCTTGGGCCACATATAAAATACACTGACACTAACAATAGCTGGTGAGCTAAAGAAAAATAACAGGTTCCAAAAAATTCTCATTATGCTTTAAGAAAGTTTACGGATTTGTGTTGGGACACATTCAGAGCTGTCTGGGCCACATGAGGCTTGCGGGCTGTGGATTGGACAAGTTTTATCCTAGGGGAACCCAGCAGCTATGTTTTGAAGAACCAATAAGTGATGGATAAATAAAGAGGTATACAGATAGATGTAGGTATTTTAAAAGAGACTTATTCTGAGGGACTGGCTTATATAGTTACAGAGGCTGAGAAATCCCATGATCTTCCAGCTACAACTGAAGGCTCAGAAAAACTGGTGGTGCCATTCTAGTCCAAACCCAAAGGCCTGAGAATCAGAGGAGACAATGGTTTAAGTCCAAGTCCGAGTCAAAGGCCCAAGAAGCAGTAGTGACAGTGTAAGAGGGCAGGAAAAAGTGGATATCCCAGCTTAAGTAGAGAGTAAATTTGCCTTCCTTTACCTTTTGGTTTTATTGAGGCCCTCAGTATATTAGATGATACCCACCCACAATGGTGAGGGCCATCTTCTTTACTCTGTCTCCCCATTCAAAAGCTAATCGCTCCTAGAAACATCCTATAGGTACATCCAGAAATCATGTTTTACCAACTATACGGCATATTTAGCCCAGTCAAGTTGACACATAAAATTAACCATCAGCTTCATCTACCCACCAGACTGGGGAGGAAGTGAGTAAAGGTATACAGCTTTCTTAATGACTGTAGCCATTCCACTGGTACAATTAGTCATTTAGCCCTACCTAAATGAAAAGGGAACTGGGAAATGCAGTCCTTAGTTGGACCACCGCTTTCTAGTAACAACGCTAGACAAAAGGAATGGGTCATGATCTTTGGTGGATTTGCCATGGCATATCTTTCCTCACACAGAGCATGCTCAGCTCCCAAGGGGTTATGACTCAACCATCCATCCAGATCTTGCCTCCAGCTTCCAGTCCAAGAACTCCAGGATGTGCAGTCTTCTTCACAAAGTCTAGATGTCTCCTTTGGCAATTTGAAAAACTATGAATGAAAAAGACAAGTTATACCTCATGTGCACTATAAAATGATAGAACAGGAACATGAAAACCATGAGACATCATTGATTCATAGAAATGCTGAACCTGTCAGGCAGGCAGTAGTCAATCCTTCTGTTCTAGGAGTAGGGTAAATTCCTTGACTCAGCTCTCTTCTGCTTTCTAGAAGAAATTGATTTGTTCACTGTTCCTAGGCCCCTATTTAGGAGTTTCTTCCTTGTCTCTTTTCTTCACAGCCACATCTAAAATGGATATTCAGGAGTATGCCCTCCTTGGGGCCTGTACATATTTCAGGCCTGCGTCCTACTAGTGCAAGTTTTGGGGCCCAAACATTGCTCTGAAGGCTCAAATAGTCAAAGACTTCTTTGGCAATGAAATTCCTTCAGGAACTTAGGCTTCTGTGCAACTTGCTGTCATCAGTTTTATGTGCCAATATTAACCATACTCAAAATTTCCCTGCCTCCAGCCTGCATTCTTTCTTTGCTTCTTGATCTCTGTCTTCTCATAATCAGCTTAATGATGGTCCTTTTGAGATTATCCAAAACAGCTATGTCCTTAGGGTGACTTTTGACATAAGGCTGCTTGTTAATGATCCTTTGTCTCTCAAAGTCTCTCTAAGCTTCATCTAAAGGGTGTCCCAAAATTCATGCAAGAAGTAATTTTGATAGAAAACACAGGTTTATAATTAAAAATTGTAAATTTTCATTGCTCAACAATGAAAATGCATTCTTCTTTCATGTAACGCTCCATTTTTAATAACCCTGAACTGTCAGCTGTGACGCTGTCTTCTTTTTCATTGGCAACACTTTACCGCACAAATGGCGCAAAATTCAAATCTTGCGTGAATTTTGGGACACCCTTTATTTGGAGCTAGCATCAGTCTCTCCCAATCCCCAGTTATTCTGTTGTCAACCAGGGAATTCTTTCCCGAGATCATCATTTGTATGGGGTATGCTTTAAGGCAGGGCCTGGCTTTGCCTTCTGAATTCTCTGGCACCCCTGGTTTCCCTGCCCTGGATCCACTCAGCAGCAGGGGGCATTGCTGACTGTGCCATTTAAGTATGGAGAGGAAATGAGTTCAATTTTAGCAATTGTGCTTAAGGCCATCTGTATTCAAGAGCAGTTAATTTTGCTAATTTGGCAGAATGTGGGCAATTTTAAATAAAATTCAAAGATAAATTTAATATATGTGCACTAACTCTGGTCTGGATAAATAGCAGTGCTCACTGAAAATATTTTTAGTTTAACACTATGAACGGGAAAGAAGGGAGGGAGGGAGGGAAAGAGGGAGGAAGGAGGAAAGGGAGGAAGGAATATTTTCAACCAAATAAAAGGATTTTGTTGGACTTTCCTATGGCAAAAACCTTTTATTGAAAAGATAACTGAGAAAGGCTGTGGAGAAAAAGGAACCCTCATACACTGCTGGTAGGAATGTAAACTGGTACAACCACTGTGGAAGGCAGGGTGAAGATTCCTCAAAAAA
>PVKE010042817.1:0-13501 GCA_004027555.1 Craseonycteris thonglongyai
GGGGGGCACGTTTCTGGGGGCACGCTGCCTGGGCCGCTCACGTACCGTTCTTGCAGATGGGGCAGCACTGGTCCGGCTCGTACACGGGGTCCACGCACTCGGTCTGGGGACAGGCCGACACGGCGCACAGCACCTCCCCGTTGGCCTCGCAGCGGCACCGCTCGCACGGGGACACCTGGAACACAAGGCCACGGTCAAGCGGACCCTCCCGCCGTCCTCAGCGGCGGGTCCCGCACGCCTCGCCCCCGGCCTGCCCCTGGGCGCATCCAGGTGTTGCAGGATGTGCACAGAGATCCCCAGCCCGGAGGAGCTCCAGGCGGGCACAGCTGGGCGTCAGGAGGCCGTGGGGACGTGGGCACACGTGGGGACGTGGGCACACGTGTCCCCTCTCAGCTCCGAATGACGCCGCCGCCTCACGGGAATGCCCGCGATTGGTCAGAAGGAACTTCTTGTTCCTTTACGTCGTAAACAAGCGTTCTGACCGCTTGTCCACTCCGCCGTCACGCACCCGAACCCCCGTCTAATAGCCCTGCCGGTGCCAGCCCACCGCGTCCAGGCACTTCCAGCGTTGGAGTGAGGGCGGCGGGGGCCCAGGAGGGGCCCAGGGACGGAGCCACGTCCCAGAGCCGGGCCCCCGGCCAGGCGCCCCGTGAACGTGCCCTCACGTCACCGTCAGGAGGCGGGAGCACAAGGAGAAGCCGGCAGCTTCGTGGGAAACGGCAGATGCCAACTGAGTGGCGGGCACGTCGGGCGTTCTGAAGGCACCGTTGTCGCTTTGGGTTGGAGCGGCGGGGAAGGGATCCCGCTGGAAAGTGAGGTGCAGCAGGGCTGGGCGGGGGCCCACACGGTTCCCCCAAGGCAGGGTCCCCAACCCCCGGGCCCTGGGCCCGTACAGGTCCCTGGCCTGGTGGGAACCGGGCTGCACAGCGGGCAGTGAGCAGCGCAGCTTCGTCTGTAGTTACAGCCGCTCCCGTCGCTCCCACGACCGCCTGGGCCCCCTCCTGTCAGATCAGCGGCGGCGTTAGGTTCTCACAGGAGCGTGGACCCTGCTGTGCACTGAGCGTGCGAGCATCTAGGCTTTTATTATGAGAATCCGATGCCTGATGACTGAGGTGCAGCCGAGGCGGTGACGCTAGCGCTGGGGAGCGGCTGCAAACACAGATGCACATGAGCAGAGAGGTCGGACGGCACAGACACCGTCACGAACCAAGTGCTTGCAGACACATCCAAACCCTGTCAGTGAGGGGCAGGTGACAATTAAGCTGCATCTGGAGCTTGATCATCCCCAAGCCATCCCCCCCAACCCACCCCCAGTCCATGGAAGAACCGTCTTCCACCAAACTGGTCCCTGGTGCCCTGAGAGATGGAGAAACTTTAAATGGACGAGAAACGCTTTCCAGCACCCGCGGGGCTGGGCAGCTCCACACCTGACAGACCCGCGTCCCGAAAACGGAAGGACACGCGTGTCTGCGCATCTGAGCCTCGCTCGCGCGGCTTAGCCCCGTTCCGCAGCTCTTGCCGGGACCTCGAGGTCCCTGTCCCCGCCGGGTCCCCAGACGGTTGCCGAGCCCGCCTTTCTGACGGTGCCCAGCGTCGCCCTGAGCAGGGTTCACGCAGAGGGGAGCCATGGGGACCCCTTCCATTGGAGCCCCTGGGGCTCGGTGGCCTGTGACAGCTGAGAACTGTCCCTGCGCCGCTAGAGGAAGACCCGGGAGCTGCACCTTTCACCTCTGCTTTTCTGTGAAGGAAAAACCCACCCACAGGCCCTGCCAGGAACGACAGCAAGGCGGGCCAGCGGCCTGGGACCGGGGTCTGCTCACTCCCCCGCCCACGTGGCTCCGTGAGGGGCCCCCCACCACCTTTCACCAGCCCCCCAGCCCCTCAGCCTGCAGGACGCTGGAGGGGACTGTGCAGGGGGCGGCTTTCTGTGCAGCGATTGCCTCGGTTTCTCCCCAACCCCACTTCAGGCTCCTGACCCAAACCTGACTTGTCACGCCAGCCCCGCCCACAAGCCAGAAAGCCACAGGGTCCCCGGGGTCCCCGGGGTCCCTAAGGTCCTGCAGACACAAAGGCAGCTGCCGACAGCCGCGGCCCCAAGAGCTGTGTCACCCCCACTTCAATCAGGGCCAGTCCACAGACCTCCCAGAGACCTCGGGACCCCGTGTGCCCCTCCATCCTCCCTCCAAAGGGACACGAACTTGACCACAGCCGCCTTCCTGCCCCCGGGGACGTGGCTCCTGCTTGGTTGTTGTCTTTGCCTTGCTGTTGTTCTCTGTTCAGAGAATGGATTTGCACACAAAGGGACTAATTAAGAGCTGTCCCCAGAAGCCCCGGCTTCCAGTCTCAGGAAGGAAACAAGCTTGCAGCCACACAACAGACCCTCAGGACGGCGTGTGACAGCCAAGCGGCATGGCTTTCCTCTGGGCACCAAAAACCTTCCCTTCTCTGTGACTCAGCTGCAGGCCAAGCCCTCGCAGCGGGAGTAGGTCTCATGGGAGCCCCTTCCGGGGACAGACAAGGCGGGCACCATGCAGGGGAGCCCCTTCCGGGGGCAGACAAGGCGGGCACCGTGCAGGGGAGCCCCTTCCGGGGGCAGACAAGGCGGGCACCGTGCAGGGGAGCCCCTTCCGGGGGCAGACAAGGCGGGCACCGTGCGTGGACGATGCCAACAGCTGCGCAGCGAAGAGCAGAGCCAGGAGGTCGCTGGAGACGCTGGCCGCGCGCTGGACGTGCGGGGACTCCGGAGTGCCCAGACCGCAGGCCACGCATGCATGTGGCCTCCTGCTGCCACCTGAACGCTGTGTCCCCCCAACATGCACACAGTGCAGCCCTAGCCCCCCAATGCGAGGGGCCCTGCAGGTGGGGTGGTCTGCACCCCTCTTTTAAAGGACGGGCTTTCCCGGAGAGACGCTTCCTGGTCTGAGCCTCTCTGCTTGGGGCCCGGGGCTCGTCACGTGTCCCAGCCGGGGGGTGAGTACGAGGGTCGCCCTCTGCATTCTGATCCTGCGCTAGGGATGACGTCTTACTTTTCTGCCATTTCAGCTGTGGGTTTAAGAAGGGTCACGTGGGCGTGACACCCGGATCCGTGAGGTCTACGCACGGCGGGTGTCCAGACGCTCAGTCTCCCCTGTTCCCAGCCGCGGGCGGGCCCCTCACCCCTCCTGCTATGAGTGGACCCGTGCGGACGTCCCCGCCATCTGTCCCTGCGCTTTCCCACGGGCCCTGGGCTTCCGAGAGACCCCGCGGGGCCGCGGGCGGCTGCCTGACGTCACCCTCCCCGCGGAGTCAAAAGGCACGTGGCGTCCTGGCCGCGCCCCAGTGCCCGACAGAAATAGCTCGGCCGAGTGACATCCAGCTGGCGGGGCGGCAGGCTTGGAACAGATCCGCGGCCAGAGGACTTCCAGCGCCGGGCTCAGAACCGGGCCGCGGAGGACTGTGGCGGGCGACCTCGCTGGGCGGCGCGTCACAATCCATCCACCTCACACCCTGTCGTCTGCTCCCTACAAACCTGCACCAGGACGCCTCCGTCGTGGACAAACCAACCACCGACAGCAATAGCTCGTGGACACGTGTGACCCCACTGCGCCCCCTGGATGCTCCTCGCACGCACACGCTATAGTCACACGCACACACTATACTCGTATGCACACGCTATAGTCACGCACACACTATAGTCATGCACACACTAGTCACACGCACACACTAGTCGCACGCACACACTATACTCACACGCACACACTATAGTCACACACACTACTCACACGCACACACTACTCACACGCACACACTAGTCACACACACACTATAGTCACACGCATACACTATGTCACACCACACACTATATCGCACACACACTATAGTCACATGCACACACTATACTCGCACGCATACACTATGTCACACGCACACACTATATCGCACACACACTATAGTCACATGCACACACTATACTCACACGCACACACTATAGTCACATGGATACACTAGTCACACGCACACACTATAGTCACACGCACACACTATATCGCACGCACACACTATAGTCACACGCACACACTATAGTCACACGCACACACTATAGTCGCACGCACACACTATAGTCACACACACACTATTCACACACACACACTATACTCACATGCACACACTATAGTCACATGGATACACTAGTCACACGCACACACTATAGTCACACACACACTATACTCACACTCACACACTATAGTCACATGCACACACTATACTCACACGCACACACTAGTCACATGCACACACTATATCGCACGCACACACTATATCACACGCACACACTATAGTCACTGCTCATTTACTGGGGGGTGGGGGGCCTCCAGCACTCAGTTCAGTGTCTGGCAAACATTCATTCAACAATGTTTTGAATAAATACATGCAAACATTTTTTTTTTTATTTGGAACTTATCGGATTGGGAGATCTCATCTGAGGAGGGATATTTATAAGAAAACCCAGCCCGACAGCCTCCGGCGATGACAGCAGCGTCCACAGGCCGTCTCCTGGGAGACCGGCCACCACGCCGGGCAGCCGTCACCCTGAGATGCACACTCAGCAAACCCACTGGGACACAGCTGTGTCTCTCCTACTTGTCAAACTGCTTTCACGTGTGGCCCACGGACTTCCGCAGCGTGAGCGATGGTCAGCCTACGGCTACTAGTTCTCTCGCTGAAGCCCAGGATGCGCAGAGCGGGCACATGGCCAACCGTGCGCCCTGGCACCGGGCGTGACAACAGTGCACCATGATTGCGACCTACAGGCCCCTCGGACTCGCAGCTGACCCGACGCCCTTCCACACTCATCCTTGTGACGACAACAACAGAACAATGCTCTAGGACACAGAAGGCAGCGGAAGTACAGGCACTAAGTGACCCGCCCAGCACCGCACGGAACCGGGGGAGATGCCTAGAAACGTGCACGATGCTAGAAGACGCGCGCGCACACACGAGCATGATGCTAGAAGACGCGCGCGCACACACGAGCATGATGCTAGAAGACACGCACACACGAGCACGATGCTAGAAGGCACGCACACGCACACACGAGCATGCTCACACAGTGAAAACAGGTGTGTGATTAAAAACGTGGGGCAGCTCTGCGACATCTGGGCACGAGGACGGGACAGAAGCTAAGAAGTGTCCCTTGACAACACTTGATGAGCCAAGATGCTTTGGTGCTTCCCAAGGCTGTGGTCTCTCCAATGTCCCCTTTCTATCATCTCCCATCTGCTGAACGTGACACACATTCCACCTGTTGACCAACTTTTGAAAACAGGAATCGAATAATCACCAGGCTGCCTCACGGTGTCTAGCTCTTTGCAGGGAATTACTAAACAGGAGTTTGGAACCTTCCTTCTACCTGTGACTTCAGGTCAACCTGGCCGCTTAGGGATGTGTCGGGGCGTTTTAGATCAAAATGCTAATGACACCTCAGCCTGCCTCATGGGACGCTCCCAGAAAATGACGACGGAGCGCCACTCAGCGTGACTCACCGCTGACCTTGGATCTCCTGCCACGTGGCCTTTCTTAGGGCCCTGCACCTCGAGAGCGTCGCCTCCTGCCTCATGGAGGCTGCTTGCGCTTCTGCAAGCGCTGGAGCGAGAACGGCAGGATGCTCAGGGCGGCGCCATGGGGCCTGGGCCCTGGTCGTTCCGAGGAGAAAAAAGAAACCCAGAGGGCGTGTGCTTCGTCGCTGTCACGTGGCTGGTGGGTGGCAAGCCAGAGTGGAAACTTGTCTCCTGATTCTACATCCCAGTGCTTCCCCTACACCTTGCACACCATCCAGAGGGCCTGGCTCTTCCTGCACCACTGGGGAACTCGACCTGTGCAGTCCCGGCCCCCGCACATGCTGACTCTGCAGACCTCGAGGGCAGTGGGCCCCAGGATTCCCTCGCACGCCCGGGACCTCTCGGGCACGCCGAGTCAGCAGGCCACGTCCGCGCAGAACATGGGGGTGGGTGGGGCTGGGACGGCTGAACAGCCCTGAGGGTCTCTCCCAGGCCCACCGGCGGAGAGGCCGGGCTTTCGGAGTTCACGCGGTGCGTGCGGGGAGGCACGCGCCCTATAGACCCGCTCAGCTTGGCACATGCGTCCCCTTCCCCTTAGCTGCGCCGCCGCCTTCTGCACGTTCCTTACAGATTCTGGGTCTCAGTGTCCTCGTTCCCCAGAACTGAACAGTCTGTGCAGCGCGGTACGCAGTTTAACTCAGTTGCCGCGCCTGAAAAGCAGCCTGGAGCCTGGCGCAAAGCAGGCCTCTCGGGGGACGGCCGGTGCCTTTACTGTGATCACCGGGACGCATCCGGAACAGAACCAAGCTCCCCCGGACTGGACGGTCGTCTCGGCCGGCCACTAGGCTTCGTCGTCCAGCGAGCAAGCGTTTTCTTCTTCTGTTAATTTTTGGAGCATTTGCATGATAGCCCGACACATGGTCTAAGGGAAATGGTTTATTTATATGAACAGTCTTCCCTTCATGGACGGTGAGTTGAAGAATATATCCCAAACGGCATGGCAAGTGGCCCTGTGTTTGCAAACAGGCTGAGCATTCCAGCCTCCACATGGTAAAATGAGGAGTAAATTAATATTGCAATAGGCGCTCGGGCCAGCCCCTCCAGCGCTCGGGCTTCGCTCCAAGGAAGCCCTTGTATAGCGAAGACCAAGGGACTTGGTGCGCAGTGGCCGCGCTCCCCCGGCGAGCCCGAGTGGTCGTGCGAAGGGGACGCGAGCCCGAGTGGTCGTGCGAAGGGGACGCGAGCCCGAGTGGTCGTGCAGAGGGGACGCGAGCCCGAGTGGTCGTGCGGAGGGGACGCGAGCCCGAGTGGTCGTGCAAAGGGGACGCGAGCCCGAGTGGTCGTGCGGAGGGGACGTGAGCCCGAGTGGTCGTGCGGAGGGGACGTGAGCCCGAGTGGTCGTGCGAAGGGGACACGAGCCCAAGCGGAGCGCGCCTCGTCTCCAAAGCGCACTTGCCCCGGGGCGGCCTCCCCCCGAACCCCGGGCTGTGCAAAGCCGCACGCTCGTGTGCACGCGCGCCTCTTACCACGAACTCCTCCAGGATCCGGTAGGTCTTGTCCCGGAACTCGCAGTCGTTCTTCCTCTCCTTGCACTGCGGGCAGCACTGGCTCGTGTCCACGTGGATGCAGCGCGGGTGCAGCCGCGGGCACTCGGGCTGCGCGCACAGCGGGCCCTCCTCGGTGCAGAGGCACGGGCAGGCCGCCGGGCCCGGCGCGAACTTGTCCCCGATGGCGTACACGAAGCCGCTCTCGTCCACGCAGCCCTTGCCGCGGTAGTCCGGGTACGCGTACTCCTCCGGCGGCTCGGTCGTGGGCGCCAGGCCCGGCCCGGCCGGCAGCTCCACGCGCGGGGTGTCCCCGCGGGGCGGGACCTGCAGGCCCGCGGCCCAGGCCGGCTTCTGCTGGCTCCACGCCTCCCGGCCGGCGGGCCCGCGGCCGCCCTGGCTCCTCCAGTCCCGGCCGCCGCCGCCCGCGTCCCTCGCCGGCCGCCCGAGCTCGCTCGCCCGCCCCGGGCCGTCCCGAGACGCGTGCTCGCGCTTCTGCTGGCCCGGCGGCTCGGGCGCCTGGCCCGGCTCCTCCAGCGGGCAGCTCGGGCTGCACAGGGCCGCCAGCAGGCAGCAGGTGACCAGCAGGGAGCCGGGCAGCGCGCCCGCGGCCATCGCCACGGAGCTGGGCGGCCCCGGCCCCGGTCCCCCGGGCGGGCCAGGCGCACTCACAGCCCGGAGGCGGCGCGGCGCCAGGGAGCCTCGGTCCCTGCGGAGAGAAGAGCCGCTCAGCTGGGCCCCGCAGCCCGTGCGCCCCGGCCCCGGAGCAGCGCCCGAGAGCAGCGCCCGAGAGCGGCGGCACGGCCCGTGGGGACGCCCGTGGGCGCCCAGTGGCAGGAACACGCCGGCCCGCAGGGCTGCGCGCGCGGCGGGAGCGCCCCCCACGCCCCGCGCATCTCGGGGCGCCCTGGGTCCCGGCGGCACTTGGCCCATGGGCTGCCCGCGGACTTGGGGACCACCCTGCCCAAAGCCATGCGGGATGCCCGCCCTGGGTCCCGGTGGCACTTGGCCCACGGGCTGCCCGCGGACTTGGGGACCACCCTGCCCAAAGCCATGCGGGATGCCCGCCCTGGGTCCCGGTGGCACTTGGCCCACGGGCTGCCCGCGGACTTGGGGACCACCCTGCCCAAAGCCATGCGGGATGCCAGCCCTGGGTCCCGGCCGCACTTGGCCCACCGGCTGCCCGCAGAGTTGGGGACCACCCTGCCCAAAGCCACGCGGGATGCCCGCCCCTCGGGGGCAGCCGCACTTGGCCCACGGGCTGCCCGCGGAATTGGGGACCACCCTGCCCAAAGCCACGCCGGACGCCCACCCTCGCCAGCCTCGGGGCTTTGGGGGGGAAAGGGGGACAGGAGCGGGTTCAACAGACAAAAGCTCCGAGGACCCCACGACCCCTTTGCAAGAACTTCTACAATGTTTCCAGGGCGGGAGGCGGGAGCGCCTCCCAGCACCGCCGCGCCCCCGGCCCTGAAGGACGCGCCCCGGGGCGCGCGCGGCGGCTGCGGTCCCGGGGACCTGGCAGCGGGCGCCGGGGCAGCAGCCCCCCGCGCGGGCGGCGCTGACTGGGGGGTTCGGGGCGCCCCCTGCCCGCCCCCGAGGCGTCTCCGGATCCCCAAGTTTCTGGCGCCCAGGGGGGCGGGCGGGACCCCGGGGCTCGTCCCCAGCGGGGCTCGGGGGCTGTGCGCCCTCTGCTCGCCCCCCAGCCGCGCGCCCGGGGCGAATCGCCCCTGGTTACAAACTTGGGGTGCAGGGCACCGGGAGCGGGGGGGGGACCCGGCCAGAACCCTCCCCCCCCGGGCGGGCGCCCCGCTTACATACATGAGCGCGGGGCGCGCGGCGGTGGCCCCGGGGCGCCGGCCCCCATCGTCCGGGCGCGGGGTGCGCTCACGGCGCCGCCAGCGGCCGGGAGTGTGGGCCCCCAGCTCGGCGTCAGGGCCGGCGCCGCCCGCCGCCGCGCAAGCCCGGGGCTCGTCCTGGCGCGTCCGCGACGAAGCGCGCCTCCTCCGGGGCGGGGCGGGCGGCGAGCGGCCCCGAGAACCGCGTCCGAGCCCCGCGCGCCCCGAGCGCCGCGCGCGCCCCGCGCCGCCTCCGCGTCTGCACGGCCGCCGGCCCGCTCGCTCCCCCTCCGGGCGGCGCAGCCCAGCTGCCGGGTCCCCACCCCGCTGCCGGCCGCCGGCCCGGCCCGCCCGCCCCCGGACCCGGCCCCCGGACCCGGCCCCCGGGCCTCCCCGTCCCGAGCCGCCCGCCCCCGGGCCTCCCCGTCCTGAACCGGCTGCCCCCGGACCTCCCCGTCCCGAGCCGGCCGCCCCCGGCCCCGGCCCCCGGCCCGCCCGCCCCCGCACCCGGCCGCCTGCCCCGGACCCGGCCCCCGGGCCTCCCCGTCCCGAACCGGCTGCCCCCGGCCCCGGCCCCCGGGCCGCCCCGTCCCGAACCGGCTGCCCCCGGGCCTCCCCGTCCCGAACCGGCTGCCCCCGGGCCGCCCCGTCCCGAGCCGCCCGCCCCCGGCCTCTGTCGCAGCGGCGGCGCGGCCCCGGGGCCGAGTGCGCCCCGCAGCCTGTCCACGTTCACAAAACCCACAGGCTGCGGGGGCGCGAGTCCCACCCTCGCGCAAGTCCACGGGGGGCGCCGGCGCTTCCCGAGCCCCTGGGGTCGCCCCTTTCCTACAAACGGGGTTCAGCTTGTTTGCCAAGGAGCCGGGGCCCCCGCGTGGAGCCCCCGCGCGACCCAGGGAGGGCAGCCGGTGGGAGACGGAGCAGGTGCGCCCTGGAGGGAGGAGTAAGGGGCACACGGCCGTGGGGAGGCGGGCACGTGGAGGGGCCGGGTGGGAAGTGAAGGGGGACGGGGCTCATGCCCGCGAGCCTAGACGGCCCCACGCTGAGGCCGGGGCCCACTCTGCCCCAAGGCCGGGGCACCGTGGAGGCCCGGCTGCCCGGGCTGCGCCGGCAGCACCTGCTCCGATCGTCGCAGGCCTCGCGCCTTCTTCTGAAATTAGGGGTGAACGCCTGTGCCTTCATGGGAGGTTTCCAGGGACCCACGTCTAACGTCCTCCAGAGCCACTCACTGTATTGACATCACGGACCAATGGAAGCGCTTCGGAAACAAGTGTTACAGAAGCTGGGCGTCCAGGGCAGCGGGCGTGGGCTCTGCGGGCACCCGCCGGGAAGACCAGGCCTGGGCACGGGTCTGGGCCCGCACCCCTCAGGGGCTTCCTCCTTCTTTCCCAGGTTCCAGAGGAGGAAGTCTTCGTGGGAGGGGACCCTGTGCAGGGGTCCCTAAGGGGAGCCTGGAAGGCGCTCTGGAGCCCCTCTAGGGTGGGGGTGCTGCCTGTGTGCCCGGCCCATGGTGGCCCCAGAGCCAGGCCGCAGACCTGGCCGGGGCACAACCTGAGGCCCCGTGTCCTCCGGCTCTGCTCCCAGCTTTCACGGCGTGCACAGAGCAGGCGTGGCGGCTCAGGGGTCAGGTGCGCCCTGTGCCAGCATTCTGAAGGTGCCCTCACGCTTAGAATGCAAGCCGCCGCCTTTTCTGCACAAGAATTCCTTTCAGGGGCAGCCGGGAGGGCTCGGCCGGCTGAGCGCTCGCTTTGCAGCCCCAGGGTTCGAAGACTGAATCTTTGCCTCGGCCTTTGGGGACCCACATGCTGAACTGGGGTGAGCTTCCCACGCGGGAGGCCTTCCCGGTTCCTGCCCTGCGCGGCCCCCGCCACCTGTGGAATGAAACCATATAAAAAACTGATGTGCAACTATGGAGACGGCTCTGGGCCCTCCCCCTTCTCTCTGTCTCTTTCTGTGAAAAACAATAAAAATAAATCTTAAAAAAAAAAAAAAGAATTTCTTTCGTGTCATCCCAGCACATCCGTCCTGGGTGCTCAGAGGCCACACTGGTTCTGAATTGTGCAGAGAGCCGCCATGGCACCCCTGCCACTTGTCACCATGCCACCCTTGCCACACGTCCTGGCAGCCCCCTCCTCCAATCCAGATGGCTGGGTCCCCTCCAGTTTTAACACCATTTCTAAATACTCGGCATTTCCATCATGTATTGGTCCCTTTAAAAGGGGAAAACATTCTCACAGACCCCCCAACGTTTACTTAAATTCTTTTACTGTAATTTTACTTCAATTATGCACATCTAACTCACTGCAAATGCTTAGGCTTACAGCTTTCAGGCCGCTATAACAAATAAATGCTCAGATCAGATATAAAAGAAACTACAGACCCAAGGACATTGGAAGGAACCCTATCAGGTTAAGGGGCCAGAGTGGAGCGCGCCCCCGGGGGCCCAGGGCTGCTCTGCGCGTGGGCGCCCGCGCGTCTCCGCTCTGGTCCACGCGAGCTCCCGCGTCCCGAGATGTGTCATGGGGTCTGCGCTCTCCGCCTTTCTC
This sequence comes from Craseonycteris thonglongyai, assembly GCA_004027555.1. Classification (NCBI taxonomy): domain Eukaryota; kingdom Metazoa; phylum Chordata; class Mammalia; order Chiroptera; family Craseonycteridae; genus Craseonycteris; species Craseonycteris thonglongyai. Next base: position 11,457 of record PVKE010042817.1, read on the forward strand.
TCCGTTCTGGTGGCTTCCACGCCTCATTAGCGTGGCCTCCCGCTAAGTCTCCAGGCTCAGCTGAACACAGGCACAGCCTCCGTTTATGAAGCCTCCATGTTGTCCTCGTTGAGTCCCTGGGTGTGAGAATTGCACGGTGGTGTGAGCGTCCTGCTAAATGACGTGCACTGCAGGAAATGCTGCCACCCCAGGGTCCTCCATCAGGTGGTCGCCTGGGGGTCTGGAACGCACTTCTGCCGTAGCTAACCGACATTATACAATCTATTTACCATCAATTGCACAGATTTTATGTACTTTGATGATTTTTGACAAATGTCTCTTCATGTGTCAGCCATCACACTGACCAAGGTATATGTACACATTGTTACACCTCAGGGAAACGTCAGCCAGCCACGCCGTTGGGGAGGTGGGCTCCGTAAGAACGTCAGCTCCTCGGGCTCTCGGACCCCCGGCCACCAGCCCTCCCACTCAGCACAGAGGCCTGAGGCCCAGCCCCGGTTAGCACCCGAGATAAGCAGGAAACCTTTTCCTGGACTCTTTCCACTTCAGACTCACAGATACAATTCTGCAGGTGACAAACGTATACTGCAGACATTGTTGGCTATCAGAAATTCAAATTTAGCTGAGAATCCCACATTTTTATTTGTAAAACCTGACGACCCTATTTCCATTGCCTGATACTGACTCTACTTGCGATAAGAGTGTCTAGGAGGGGATGTTATAAGGACGGTTTCCCCTTTTTGCCAAATCATAATGGAAAAAGGGAGTTTCCAGCATTCTACCCTCCGTGTGCTCAGAACTTTGCTGATAAGAGATTTTTCCCTTATAGTAAAATCACTTTATGACTCTGGGTTTCAGGGAAAAGATCCAAGCAGTTGTTTTGTGGAACTAAAATTTTTATATTGTATCGCAATTATATTGTATCCCTTGAGGGAAGGAACACTCTTCTTGCTGATATTAAAAAATAACATGAAGGGCATTTTAAAAAAGTTTATTGGGGAAGCCGGGATGGCTCAGTGGGTTAGGCGCTCACTTTGCAGCCCCGGGGACTGGGGATCGAATCCTGGCCCCCGCCCGTGCGGACCCACATGCTGAACTGGGAGCTCCCCCAGCTCAGTTCTCTCTCTGTCTCTGTATCTCTCTCTCTCTCCTCTGTCAAAATAAATAAATAGATAAAATATATATTAAAAAAATAAAAAAAGTTTATTTAAGGACACTCGGAGAATTATAACACCGTGTAAGAAAATAATCAACAGTACTTGGGTCATCCAAGAGGAGCTTCTTCACATTTTGATTCATCCTTCCAGGGTGTGTGTGTAACATCTGTAGATGCACGAGGTCTCAGACTCCAGCAGCCAGCCTGTGACCGTAGCTGTATGTTCAGAAAGAGCCTTTTCTACTGGCCGGAAGGTGACTTGTGCACGTGGCGCACGTCGGTGTTTACGCACACCTCTGCAAGTGTGAAGGCCTAGGCTGCCCCCGGCTCTGTCTTCGTGGTTCTTCGCCCCACGCCTCCCAGTCGGCCTCGGGGTGGCTTCCCCTTGCAGAACGCCCATCTGTTCCAGCAACGGCAGCTACCGTAACTGCTTGCTCTTTGCAGCGCTGGGCCCAGCGGATGGCTGTCATTTGCTGTCAGTTGGAAGAGCCGTTTCCACCCCAAGCCAGAGTGGGGGTCAGGGCCACCTCGGGGGGCAACTGTCCGTCATAGAAGAAACGGGAGACCCTGGCGAGGCCACCGCGGTGGCCTGGGAGCAGCCTCTGACATCCACAACACGTGCACTGCAGGGACCAACAGGAGCCCCGTCTGGAGACGTGGGGCCCCCCTCAGTCTGGGGGTGCACCTCCATGCGGGTTCTGCTGACATTCTGAGACGCTGAAAGGGCCTCGTGCCTAGAAAGCCAGGTTGGGGCCCAGCGTCAGTGTGCCTTCCACGCCTTCGGTCAGACTCGAGCCTTCATGTCCCCTCCTGTCCTCATGTCCCTCCTGTCCTCATGTCCCCTCCTGTCCTCATGTCCCCTCCTGTCCTCATGTCCCTCCTGTCCTCA
>PVKE010042818.1:0-13600 GCA_004027555.1 Craseonycteris thonglongyai
GGAGCCGGGATTCGATCCTCGGTCCTCATGGCCTCAAAGCGAGCGCTCAACCCGCTGAGCCGTCCCGGCTTTTCCCTAATTCCATACTTTTAAAGTGATGCCACTTTTCTGATATTTTTGAAAGCCTACAATGAATTTTTATAATTTCTTCCTTTGAGATAAGTTTGTGTCATTCTACCATATTTGTTTATAATCATCTGCTACGATATAGTTATTTCAAATACAACTAAAATGATAATTTAGCATAACACTGCATACTATTACAAATTGAATTTTTACTTCTGTATTTTTGTTTTTGGTTAGGTAGTTATACAATTTATGAAGTGACCCCCCGATAAGTCTAGTACCCACCTGATGTAATACACAGTTTTACAACATTACTGACTATATTCCCAACACTGTGCTCTACATCCCTGTGACTATTTTGTGACTACCTATTTGTACTTTCTACTCTCTTCATATTTGTCACCTGTCTCCCCCAACCTCTGGCAGCCATAAGCTTGTTCTTTGTTTCTATGTGTCTGTTTCTGTTTTGTTTTTTTGTTTGTTTGTTTGTTTGTTTATGCTGTTCTTTAGCTTTCACATGTAAGTGAGATCATATGGTATTTACCTTTCTCAGTCGGACTTATTTCACTTAGCGTGATACCCTCTACGTCCATTCATGTTGCTGGAAATGTTAAGATCTTATTCTTATTTATAACAAAGTAATACTTCATTGTATAAATGTACCACAATTTTTGATCCAATCATCTATTGATGGGCATTTCAGTTGTTTCCATATTTGGGTATTGTAGATAGTGCTGCAGTAAACACAGGCCAGGTGCATATATTTTTTCAAATTAGTGTTTTGGATTTCTTAGGATAAATACCAACAAGTGGAATTGATGGGTCATAAGGTGGTTCTATTTTTAATTTTTTGATGAAACTTCATGTTGTTTTCCATAGTGGATGCACCAATTTGCACTCCCACCAACGGTGCATGAGGGTTCCCTTTCCTCCACATCCTCACCATTACTTGTTTGTTGATTTATTGATGTTAACCATTCATTCACGAGTGAGGTGGTATCTCACTGTGGTTTTAATTTGCATTTCTCTGATGATTACTGATGCTGAGCATCTTTTCATACATCTATTGCCTATCTGTATGTCCTCTTTGGAGAAATGTCTATTCAAGTCCTCTGACCATTTTTTTTAAAGGATTGTTTGAAAACTTGTTTGTTTGTTTTGGAGTCAAGTTATATTGAGTTTTTTTATATATTTTGGATATTAACCCCTTATCAGATGTATCATCGAAAAATCTCTTCCCCTCTTCAGCAGGATGACTTTTTGTTTTGTTGATGGTTCCCTTTGCCATGAAAAAACTTTTTTGATAGAGTCCCATATATTTATTTATTTTTATTGTTGTTGTTGTTTTTTGTTTGTTTTTACCAAGGAAATATATCAGTAAAAATATTACTAAGGATAATGTCTAAGAGTTTAGTTTTTATATTTTCTTCTAGGAATAATTTGGGCTCTTACATTTAAGTCATTAATCCATTTTGAGTTTATTCTTATATATGGCATAAAAAAGATGGTATGGTTTTATTTTTTTACATGTATTTTTCCAGTTTTCCAGCACCATTTATTTAACAGACTGTCTTTACCCCAGTGCAAATTCTTGCCTCCTTTGTCATAGGTTAAATGACTATATAGGGGTGGGCTCTCTATTCTGTTCTATTGATCTATGTGTCTTTTTATGCCAATATCATGCTGTTTTGATTACTATTGCCTTGTAGTACTATTTGATATCAGTAGCATAATATCTAGTTTTGATATTCTTTTCTCAGGATTGCCATGGCTATTTGGGGTCTTGTGAAGTTATAAATTATACTTTTAAGGGGAAGCCGGGATGGTTCAGTGGGTAAAGCGCTCACTTTGCAGCGCCGGGGACCAGGGATCGAATCCCGGCCCCGGCCCGTGCGGAACCATATGCTGAACTGGGAGTTCCCCCAGTTCAGTTCTCTCTCTGTCTCTGTATCTCTCTCTCTCTGTCAAAAAAACAATAAAAATAAATAAATAAATAAATAAATTATACTTTTAAGTAAATACAACAGAGCCCATTGTGGGATAGAGTATCAATAATAATCTATGACTTTTTGAATGTATGAACATGGGCAAATTATTTAATCTGTATACATATCAAGATTTATTTTCTATATAATAGAAATAATAGGGCCTATCATAATAGTAAAATAAATTGAGAATGCATATAAAGCATGCAGCACAGTTATTAACACATGCTAAGTACTTATAAATGTCATCAATTATTACTCTTGTTGGTATTCATATTATCACATCAGAAAAATAATTTTTATTTAGTCAAAGTTTATTCAATTCAATGACAGCCATAAAGCTGTTTATTTGGAACTATTACTACTTCATTTTTCTAAACTTGTAAGTTATTGTATGTTTGGCTCATCATGTAAATTGGGTTAAAAAAACTTCCAAAACTGAAAATAAGTGACCTAATTTTCAATATCGTTCCATTTACTTGCTGGAAGCTTGAGAAATAAAAGACCAATGAAGAACCAATTCTGACAACCCTTCTTTTTAGTCTGACAGCAGAGGAGAACTTGAGCCACAAAAGTGACGTTCTTACTGATGGTGGAAGTCAAATTCAATTTCTATATGACACGCAATGGTGAGGAAGTGGATTCCTCTAACATTAAAATTTTCACAATAAAGTGTTTTTATGAAGGTAATTATTTCAAACACTATGAGAAATCAATGAGCCACCACCACCAATTACTACAGTAGACACAGAACATTAGCACCTATTGCTACAGAGAGAAGCCTTGAAAAACATTCAGCTGTTACAAACATGCCAATTCACAAGCTAAGCTGGACTTCCAATTATAGAAAATATGTAAAAATCTGAGTAATACTAGGGTATCAGCAGGGATTGTAGATATAGTGCTAAACAAACCAATGGGACATGGGGGTTTAAGAAGAGGCCTACATGAATTTAAGGCTAATTTGAGAGTTAATGAGTAAAGTTATTAGAGAAGACTTCATTTCTTTATGACTTCATTCCTTTGGGATCCATTGTACAACCTATAGAACCACAGAGAACATTAGTTTCTTTTATGATTTCAGAAGAGGAAAATTGTGGCTTGCTCAGAGTATTTGGCAAGTTAGAGAGAAAAAATAATTCTGGCTATTAGGTTTTCAGATTGTTATTTCAGTATATTACAGCTCAGTGATACTTTTTTTTTCTTCTTTTTTTTCAAGAACTCAGTTTGTGCTCAGTGGAAGAAAATTGTTCAGTGTGCTCAAAGTAATTGGCAGGCAATTATGTTATTTAAATCTTTCTAAAGGTTCTTTCCTAAACGATTTAGCAATTTAGACGAAAAACCTAATTTCGAACTCCAGATTAAATCATTAAAGTTCTAAGAGATTTCCGTCAGATAGTAAAACTAGTTAACTCTCTTTTATTTGCAATAGAGATCTTTCAAGGAAGGTAGAATTTAACACTGATTTCCCTACATTTTGTACAATTAATTAACCTGACACTTGTCAAATCAGGGCCAAGCCTAGCTGCCCGGGACACCTTTGTATTTCTGTGTTTAAAGACATAGTATTACAAACATATGTATTGTAGATGTGATTCTGACAATCTGGGGGTGGGGGGGTAGGGGGGGAGTACTCTAAATATTTTAAAGAGGGGAACAACTATTTAATTTTTTTCTTCATGTCTAGTACTTATTTTTAATTTGTGGTCCTTTAAATAATTCATTTAATCTTTCAAGTAATTTTGAGCCCTTAATACATAATCCTTTACCTCTAATATTTTATATTCTAGTCAGTAATGGGAAAAACACATATTCAATACCCCCAAAAAATCAATAAAAAATATGCTGAAATAGTTATTTACAAAGTGTAACAATAATTTTGAACATGGAGCCCTTAATTCTTTCCAGCAGAAGAAATGATGAATTAGGAAAGATGATTTTGGTCTGATTAGAAAAATGAGTCATTCAGACATATACAAGGATAGAAACACATTCAACACATTGAAAATAGCTTAATTCATGTGTTCATTCCCAAATACTTTCTGAGCCCTGCCATAGGGCAAGCTTTATTCTTTTTTTCATTTTTTAGTAAATTTTAAAAATATTTTGAGATAAGGTGAGAGAGAGGGAGAGAGAGAGAGAAGGGGTGGGGCTGGGGAGAGCCCAGAGCAGTCTCTGTAGTTGTACATCATCAGTTGTGACGTGGTTTCATTCCACACAGGTGGATGTGGGTCTGCGCAGGGCAGAAATTGAACCAGGGGCCTACCACGTGGGAGGTGAGACTCTTCGCCACCATCACAGTGACTACCAGTTGTGCGATAGTTCAGCATATGGATTTGCATGGGCCAGGACCAGGAATCAAACCCCAGATCTTGTGATTGCAAGGCAAGCACTCTACCATTGAGTATCCTGAAATCCCAGGGTAGCACTATTCTTGGTGCAGGGATATAGCAATAAAAATAAAGCCTCTGTCCTTAAGAAGCTTGAATTCTACGGGTGGAAAACAAACAATGAATAAACAAAAACATAACATGATAGTTGGTGAGAAATGTCACAAAGTGCCAAGAAGTAAAATAAAACAGTAAGGGAACAGAGTGTCACAGGGAGAATCACTATTCTGGACAGTATGGTCAAGGAAGGCTTCTCTAGATTGAGCAGATACCTAAAGTTATAGCAGGTCTACGTGTAGACAGTATATGTGGAGAAAATGCGTTTAAGAAAGAGAAGAGGAAGTACAAAGACCTAAAGGTAGGGGGGACATGTTTGGAAACAGGTTGTGCAAAACAACAACAACAAAATTTTAAAGTATGTTTAATTTTTTTAATTCACCAATTTTATTTTGAACGTTAATTAAAGCTAGTTCTATATTCAGATTTCTTTTTTTATTATTAAATTCATTGGGGTGACATTGGTTACTAATAATTACATAGATTTCAGGTGTACAACTCTATAGTACTTTGTCTATGTGTTACAATATGTGTTCACCACCAGCATCAGCTTTCTTTCTCTCATCATATATTTAGCTCCCCCTCCCTCCTTGTGCACCCCTCCCCCCTTACCCTCAGGCACTGTGATGTTCTCTCACCGCATGTTCTCAGTTCATGCTGGATCTAGACCTTACCTCTCCTCACCACTGCAATTTCCTATCTCCAAGATCTACATGTTGACATAGAGCCACCTAGCATTTCTCCAGTACTCTATTATTTGTCTCTTCATCAAAGGAGTAGTACAACAAAGGAAGAGATTCTCTTACCAGTACCCACCATCCTTAGAGCCCAAAGGAGCTAGGGATTATAAATACTTATATTTTAATAAATGTGCCTCTCTCAGAAAGCAAAGACAGATCAGAAAACAGTATAGAGACAGTATTTTTGAAAGAGACAGAGAGAGGACAAATGAGCTCTATTTTAAGTGCTGCTTTTAAATTCATCTTGTATCAAAAAGTCTTAATTATTTTTCTTTAGGTAGTTGCCATTAAATAGGCAATTAACACCTTAGCCATTCTTTTTAATTACATTCTTGGAAACTGAATAAATGCAAATAGTAACTTCTAGTGTTAGCACTTTAATTTGGGATCTTTGGTGAGGTTTGCTTCGAAACCCCTTGAGGACACTTACCTGACAGTTAACTTAATCCATTAGACTGGAATGCCACAGACAAGGTTAGAGAAACAGAAGAGAATTACTTTTGGCAAGTATGCACGTTGAAACAACATGAAAATCACGTGTATAAATGAAAAATAAGAAGAGGGCACTGTGTTCTGTTCTTTCCAAAAATAAGATATGATCAAATCCATTTACCTGATTTTGCTCAATATACTTGCTATGCCACCAGGATTGTTAAAAACCTATTCACATTATTTTTCTGAAAGATTATCCTATGTCAAGGTTTCTGCCATTTTCTGTGTATTATTTACCTGGCTATTCATTTGCTTCCTCTTTAAAAATTCATTAAATTGACTGCTTTAGGCAAGGAAACAGCGACTAGGCTAAAATGGCTAAGCCCCAAGGCATTATTAGCAGCAATACTGTTCAACTTCAGATTTTCCTTAGTTGATTTAAGATAAAAGGTCACATCTAAGAATTGTAAGCACATAGTTGGGATCAAGGAAAGATGGGGGGCGGGGGGGGCGGCAGGGAGGGGGAATGTCTGAAATGCACTTTTGTCTAAACATACGATCAAAACATACATAATTATGGTTTCCCATGAAATACCTGAAAATAACAGAACCCTGCTTCAGGAGGAAGTGTACTAACCAGTATGTTTCAATTCTTTTTTTGCTCCAACATGAAGGCAAGGGCTTGTTTCCACAGACAGTAGTTTTAAATGGCTTTCAAGAGAGAAAACTCTGGATAGTAAAGTGGAAGGATGAGAGGGCTGTGAATCTGAAGGGTGTGGAGGGTAAAACTGCAACACGTGCAGCTTGATAAAATCTATCTTTCCAACTTGGCTGTATTAATAAGGTCATTTATTTTATATAAATTTGTCCATCCCAATGTTTGGTACATAGTTAACAATAAATAAATGTCAAGTAAACATTTTAAATTTTATTAAATATACTTGGCAGGCTCACATAATAGAGTGTATTCTTTTAAGTGTATCTATAAATATAAATATAGTATATTTAGTATAGATATTTAGTATTAGATACATATAGTATATAGCTATCTCTAATATGAATATGAATTCTATGTAATTCATATACATGATTGTAGTTCCTCTCTTGTAGCATCCAACAACTTTTTCTTAGTCTTTGCTCTGTACATGTGAATCTGAGCTAGGTTTTTAGAGAGAGAGAAAAAAACTTGCATTGGAAACCAACATAGTTCCATAAATCATAGTGCCCTTACAGAGCCCACACCCTTTCCCTCACACAAATTAGAGGGATCTCAATTTATTACACCAAAACATTTGTGCCCATTCTTTGTTGCATTTGTTGAGTTATTTCCCTTGTTTATGTATACCTTTCTCCTCCTTATGCCATTCCTCAATGCTTTCTCTGTTAAAGCAAGGTGGAATGTAAGGCAGGTTTGCTGATTTAATTAATGCAAAGGAAATGGTTATCCTAACAAGGGAAACAAAGTAAAAGCTTTCAGAATTCCCTCTACTACCGGTAAGTGAATGAAACTTTCATTGCAAGGTGAAGATAGAGGCTAGGAATCATGAAGGAGGAAAGACATACATTCGTAAATAAAATACTTGAAAATACTTTCTAAATTATTGAATCATTTAAATAAAAATTAAAAATCTGTTTATAACTGCAATGAGGGAGTTCATCCATTTCTGAAATTCCAATTTCAAAAGGAAAAGATGAAATTTCTGGAGTCATTAGGATTTGGACTGATTGAATATTTAAGAGTATATGAATGATAATATTCAAATAATCAGAATATGTCATATATGTGCTATTAAACTTTAATGAACTTAAACTTACATATTTTTAATTAAGAAAGTATTTTATGGTCTTTCATGTTTAATGATTATACATACACATTATCTCAGACCTCATTTTTTGGTACTTGAAATGAAGAATATTTAAAATCCATGAAAGCCTAAAACCTTAGAATTAGTTAGAACCTGAACTTTCATTTAATTCAAAGCTCTTATTTTGTGGGCTAAGACATTTCCTGAGAATTGAAAATGTAAAAAAAGAAGTCAGTTAAAATCAGAACTTGAGGATGCTGAGAGGCTCAGCGGGTTGAGTGCTCGTCTTGCTGTCCCAGGGTCCAGGGATTGAATCTCGGCCCTGGCCCCTGCAGACCCATAGGCTGAACTTGGGTGTGCCCACAGTTCAGTTCTCACTGGGGTAAGCTTCCCAAGTGGGAGGCTCCCAACTCCAGGGGGCACAACTCCCATGTGGGAGGCCCCCTGGCCCAGTTCCTGCCTTGCACAGCCCAGTGCCCACCTGTGGGCAATATCGAATAATGCACAACGATGGAGACTACTCTGCCCCCACCCCCAGCTCTCTCTGTCTCTGTCAAAAACATCAAATAAATAAATAAATGAAAGCAGAACTTAAATGTCATAAGAAGGTTGTAAAAGGGAGGTCAGAGAAATAGAATTAGTACTCTTCAAGCTATTGAAAAATTATGATTAGGTATGCTGTGTTGGCAACATCACAATGTGGCAATGACTAGAGATTTCCATTTAAGTATGGATTTGCATCTCATTTCCATCACATTTTAACTTTGTGAGCTTGGGTAAATAACATTTTTTTAAATATTAGTATCAATTATCAATGTATTCTTATAGCCCATTTTATTTTTTTTAATGTGAGGCAATTTAGAAAATATCTATAATAAATAAGAGGATTTTTCCCCTCATTTCTTTAGATAGTTTCCAGCCTATAAAAATGCTGAAAGAACTCCCATGAGACTTTAATCTAGATGTATCAATTGGTAATAATTTGTTTCATAGATAGATATAAGTGTAGGTAGAAGGATAGATAAAGTTATAGATTTATGTAAAAACACAGACATAGATATGAATACTGATATAGATTTATCTTTTTTCCAGAAAAATCTGTGAGAAAGTTGCAGACATAATGAGACTTGATCCCTAATTATTTAACCATCATAATACTCTGCCCAATATACTCTAAAATTAAGGACATTGACCTATATAACGAGGATAGCATTATTACTCCCAAGAAATTTAACATTAATGCAATAATAATCATCTTACATAAGAAATCTCCCCAAGTAGCTCAATAGTGTACTGTATATCTGCTTTCTCCTCTGATGAAAGGTCAACTAAAAAATTAAATATTACATGCAGTTGCATTTTCTATTTAGCTCATTTCATCTAGAATGACTTCTGTATTTTACGACATTCACATTTTTATAGAGTCTAGGCCAGTTGTATTATCAAACGCTCTACATATCTAATCGTTAAATATTTATGTCAGCAATACTATTTTTGTTGTGTCTTTTCTACCACATATTTCCAGTAGGCATATGATTTAGATTTGTCCCATTGTTCATGACTATAAACTTGATCACTCGGTAAAGGTGATATCTACTAGATTTTTCCATTGCTAATGTACTTTTTGACCTTTCTTTATTCGTATGTGTAATCTGTGGTGATACTTTCTGACTGAGTATCATGTTCCCAAATTACCCTAAAACAAACATTTTAAATACGTATTCATGATTCGTTCCTGACACAGTTGTTAAATTTGTGGTTTAAAAAAGTGTGATTTTTCTAATTCTATCATTCAGTCTAAAAGAATAGCCTATAATCCATTATTCTTTTGATTTTCAAAATGTCCTACATTTGGACAGTGAGCCTATCAGAATGGAACCTCCACCCACTTCACTAATGATTCCATTAGCCTTTAAGCACTTTGGACTCTGACATAAAAGTATGTTTCAGGCTCACCTTATCCTAGTCCAGCCCCAGACTTGACATCCTTAACTTCAGGTTGCACTGGGTTCTTTGAATGAATGCGATTTTTAGAAACTAAGATCCGGGGACTAGGAGTGCTCATTGCTACTTAGATTTCATTACTTCATTGCTTTTACGTGCTTTTGTGGATATAGCTAGGAACTACATATATAATTATATATAATTATAAAATATATAATTATAGTATTTCTATAAATTTATGAAATATATAAAAATGAATTCATACTTATATTTATATATGTATGTATGCATATATATGTGTGTGTTTGTGTGAGTATTCATATTTATAGCTCCAATGAAAATATATCACCATGGATTTCTTTCTCAAGTTCCTTCATTCCAAATCTGTATTTTCTATTTCCCATAGTGAAAATACTCATTCACAATAGCATCTATATATTTACTCATTTGCTCTAACCTACAATTCACCAAAAACTGCTCAATCACTGTACACACACAAAAAAAATTAATAAAGTTAAAAGGAAATCAATCAAATGAAATACAAAAAAGAAAAACAAAAAAAGAATCACTACACCAATGTCATTACCAACAGCAAGCCTTCTAAATAAAGTTCAATAGTTCTTGGAAGGTGGTTGGAGTCTCTGTGTGTGTAATCAAAATACTGTGTTCAAAATCTAGCTAATTTATCTTTTTTCCTCTGAATAATATTATCAACCTTATATAATATTATGTTCATTTGTTTTTAATATTAAAATTTGATGTGTGTATGTAGACAAGGTATTAGAATTGTACATCTGAAACTTATATAATTTTACTAACCAATATCACCCCCCAAAATTTAATGACAATGAACAAGATTCTTTTAGTTTTTTATGTGTTCTTTTTTAATATAGAAAACACTTGCATAGTTCAAAATCAAAACTTTATAAAAATGTTATATTCAAAGAAATATCTCTTTTCTCTCTCTTTCAATCTTTTATTTGCAAATACTTCATTTCTGGGTTATCCTGCAATAATAAGCACCAGGATTAGTTGTGAGCTGTTTGATAATTTACACATTTATTTATTTGTTTGCTTAATTTTTGAAAGGTACCCATATCATGAAAATTATTAGATATATATAATGGACTAGTATGTTTGTATTTGTCTTATTTAGAGAACAACAAAAGTAAATTAAAGTAAAAGTGAAAATATATTGTTACTATATTTGTATCCCAATACAGTATTTAAAATAATGTTCTGTATGCTCACTGACACAACCAAATCAACTTTCTTACACAATTATTTTTCTGTCTTTTTGATAAAATGTTGTAGGATCCCTGAAGCAATTCCATTTAACCCAATTTGATAACCAATAGTCTAAATAAAGATTTTGACTCATACATAGCTACTGTATGTATACTTACTTTGTTGCCATGAAAAACCAATTTTAATGTTTCTTAAATTTTAATAGGTATTAAGTTTATCTAGGTAGTAAATTTCCACAGGACAGAGATACTGATTTCTATAACTTCTTTGGTTGCTCACTGGACTCAGTATAATGATGTAAATACCAAAACATTTGTAAAGTTATTTCAAGATTGAATTAGTGATATACTGAATTTGAAAAACGTCTGTGGTCTGCAAGTTTACATTCTTTAATGAATTATATACATATATAAATACTTCATCCCCTATTTTTAAAGTTATTTACATTATAATTACCATAATTACTCAAGAGTCCTTAGATAACTATGTGAGATAATTTTTAAATTGATATTTATTCTAATTGTGCAGTTGCCTGACTGACTTGCTGATTTTGTCATTTATTTTGGAACCCAATCAAGTCATAAATTTGTGTGACCTTTCAAAGTATTGATGTATTAATACTTTTAGAATGATTAATAAAACCATTTAGAACGCAGAAAAATATCCGTTTTCACAGGTTTTAAGAAATTTGTACATTTTTACCCACAAGATGGTGCTATTTTCCCATCAGCAAGCCTATAAATTGTCATGTGGGATCTATGGTATACAGCTATAAAATGTACTATATAAGACAAAGGGAAAAATAGTTTCCTTTTCAAACTGAAATTGCATAAATGCCTCTAAAACTGCTCTTAAATCTGTTTTCCCTCAATACTCTTTTATAAGAATATGTCTATTTACTAAGGCCTTAGATTCTTTTACTCAAATATGAAGTGTTCCACATAAGTACCTAAGTCAACTCAAATATATGTCCTAAACTAAACCCTCAGTCTTCATCATCACCCTCACCCAAACCTGTTTCACCAAACTGTATCTGACCCATTGATTGGGCCAAAAGCTCTGGAATAGTATTGACTCTGTTTTTTTATTTTGTTTTTTTCTCTTCTCCCCACCTATCTGCTCCCCTCCTCTTCAGTCCCCTCCCCTCCCTTCCTTTCACTTCCCTTCCCTTCCCTTCTTTTCTGTCTCTGTCTCTCTCCTCTCTCTCATGTTGACTCTACTTTGAAAGTATTTCCAGAAATCAACCACTTTTCACCCCAATTGCTATTTTTAGCCTGTTCTTAGCCACCATCACCTCATAACTGATTCTGTTTGAATCCTTGCATCTCTAAACTTTATTCTTCTTTATTTTGATCTGTCATATAGTGATTTCTTTAATCACCACTCAAGTCATGTCACTGTCCTTCTCAAAACCTGCAAAATCTCTATTTCACTCAGAGTGAAGGTCAAAGACCTGGTTCTCTGTTACCCACAGGCTCCTACCATTCTCCCCTCCCTGTACTCAGCTCAAGCCACACTGGTCCTCTTGCTATTCTGTGAATGCCAAAGTCACACACCGGTTAGGAACCTCTGCTGTAGCTCATCCCTTTACTTCGGATGCTGTTGCACAAAATATTATTTGGCTATTGCCATGACATTTTCAAGTTTCTGTTAGAATGGCACCTTCTCAATGAGATCTAACATGCATCATCTACGTCTCAGTACTTCCTTGCCATTTATTTGCTAGCACACTATGTATGTTACTAATTTACAAGCTTTGTATCTGTATCTCCCGTTCCATGAGGACAGAGATCTTATTGAGTTAAACCAAACATCTACAATAGTATCATTCGTAGGTATTCAATAAATACTTAAATAATTATACTTTAGGCATCAATAACTAATATACAATCAAAAGAAATTTGATTTGCAGTTTACAGAGCATTTTCCATATAGAAAAATGGGGAAAAATTTTAAAAAGATGTTATATTGTATAATGGGCATCAATTTTGATTTAAAAGATACATCCTTACTACCCAGAACCTAAAACATATTTTCAATAAATGGCTAAACAATAAACAAGACAGGCATCTGTAAAGTTTGCCAAAGCTCATTTGACATTTGCTTTGATTTTATGCAAAGTTTCCTTCTGTAGCGGAGGTATTAGGATGACGCAGTGAGCCAAACTAGGTTTCCTAGAATGTGTATTATAATAGAAATGTTATTTGTCTCATAAATGCATACACACTTTTACATTGATTTTAGGTGTTAGTTTTATGTGAGAATGTTTTAATATGGCTTTTATGCCTATTCTGTGTATGCATAATTGTGATGAAATCAAATGTGACTAAAAGAGACTGTTTTCTGATTCAGTAGGACATCCCTGTGAGAAGCTAATCCAGGATATGCAGGTTTCTAACATTTACCTTAAATTGGGGTCAGAATTCCAAACCAAAACATTTGGTCACACTTATTTCCGTCTTTCAGATGTGATTTTAACTAAAACTGTATGTTCCACCTGTTTGAATATTTTTTTAAATTTTACTAACTATTTTGGATAAATATACTTATTAGTAAGTTATTTGACTAAACTGAAAAATAAGTAGTCAGAGTAAGATCTAAAATTAGTTAAAGTGTCAAAACTGATTACGTAGATCAATGCAACATTCTTCATAAAGATCTATGTTCCCATTTCTATGAATAATCACTGAGGTCCCAAAGCATGGAGCTTTGTTTCCACCACTCTCCCTCCATCCCTATAACCATGATCAATAATACCATGCTCTCTACCCAAAAAATCTGAAAACCTTAATCTTTAGAGATGTTTGTACCCGCATGTTCATCGCAGCACTGTTCACAGTGGCCAGAACATGGAAACAACCAAAATGCCCTTCGATAGATGACTGGATAAAGAAGATGTGGTACATTTACACAATGGAATACTACTCAGCGAT
>PVKE010042819.1:0-13594 GCA_004027555.1 Craseonycteris thonglongyai
TAACTTTTCCATTACATTTAGATGAAGCCATAAATAAGATCTATTTCTGGCCAATATAAGGTAAGGTGAAATAATGCATATAATGTAAAGGCCTGGCTCATTTAAAAAAACTGCATATTTGATCCAGTCTCTGTTTCTTCCCATCTCTCCCCTTGTAGCTAAAAGCACAAGAGATTTGGGGGTTCCAAGTGTTGACAAAGCTACAAGATGAAAGTCACCATAGTCCCTGTGATTCCTTGCCTAATACTAAGTGAGAAATAAACCTCACTTCAATTTTGGGGTTTGATAGCAATTATCATCTGATTTCACCTTCAGGACTTTCCTGGCTATTTTTGATCCTTCAAATCTCCATAAATATTTTTGGGGAATCTGCTGGTAAATTGTCATACACACATACGTGGGCATGCATACACAGAAAACACATGCTAGGATTGGAATCACAGTTGTATCAAATCTATTTATAGGTTAATTTGAGGATAATTTATAACACCACACTATTAATGCTTTCAAAAGCCATTGTATACTCCTATATTAAGTTCTACATATTTTTCTTCAACACAGCATTACAGTGTTCTATGTAGTATCTTACGCATTTTTCATCAAATATATTCCTAGGTATTTGGTGATTTTGATATTTCTAAATGATATTTTTTGAAATGTTATTTTCTTATTGTTCATTGTTAAAGCATAAAATAACAACATTGTTTCCATTTTTAAGTATAACACATTCTTCAAAATGTGCTAATCTTAAATTACATATTGTTGAAATGTTGCCTATGTAACTAACACAGAGATAAAGGCCTTTTCCAGAAGCCAATAAAGCACGCTTAGTCACCTTCCTAGTCAATGACCATGAGGTAGCCCTTATTCTAACTTCCACTATGTTCAATTATGTGTATATATTTTAAATTTATATATATGGAATCATACAGTATGTACTCTTTTGTTTCTGGCTTCTTGCACTCAGTATACAGTTTGAGGGAGAAGGAGACAAATATATGGTGATGGGAAAAGAACTGACTCTGGGTGGTGAGCACACAAGGCAACACATAGACAATGTATTATAGAATTATACACCTGTGATCTATGTAATTTTACAAACCAATGTTGCCCCAATAAATTTAATAAAAAAGTATAAAGTTTAAGATGTATCCATATTGTTGCATATAACAATAGTTCATCCATTTTCATTGTATGATTTCATAAATACACCACAATTTATCCATCCTCATATTAATAAACATTTGTGTTGTTTATAGTTTTCATGTATTAGAGAAAATAAATATGATTAATATTTCTGTACATATCTTTAAAAATACATATGGACTCATTTACTTTAGCTATATACCTAAGCAGGAGATTTCTGTATCACAGAAGATACTTATGTTCAGCTATATTGTACACTGCAAAACAGATTTCAGTAGTATTTATGGCAATGTTCACTTCTAGTCACAGTGCATGAGCATTTCACTTGCTGCCTCTTATATATATAGTTTTGGTGCTAGAAGTTTCTTTAAAAAAATGTTTTTTTCACTTTAGCCAGTCCAGTGGGTGGAACATAAATTTTTTGTGAGTTTCATGTGCATTTCTCTGTAGATTAATGATGCTATGTGTGTGTGCTTAGGAATGTATGAATATTTTTCTTCATAAAGTCTGTTTAAATTTTAGTAATTTTTAATTAAGTTTTAGAAGTTCTTTGTGTATAGTAAAGATTATAATTTAATTTTTATTCCTTTATTCATGTGTTCTGATGAGCAGAAATTATTTTTAATACAGTCCAATGTGTCAATTTTTCTTTTTATGATTATTTTTATGTTCTTTTAAGGAAATGTTTTTTCTACCTTGTAGTCACAAAGAAAGTTTCATGTTTTCTTCCATATTTATTGATTTACCCCTCATCTATATATCTATTTTTCATCTTGAGTTAATTATTTGTATGCTGTTAGGGAGGGGACAAAGTCTGTTTTCCATGTGGATATATAAATGGACATGAAATCTTCTTTTTCAAAAAGCCATCCTCTACCCACTAAATTACATCGGTGCCCTATCTTAAACCAAGTTTCCACATATGTAGATTTATATGGACTCTTTTCTTTTTTTCTATATGTCCATCTTGGTAAATTCCCTTGTTATTACCCTACTGTTGAAATTAGGGTAACTCATTTAAATTCAGAGTCCTTATTTTTTATGCCTTCAACTTTATTTTTCTTTAAGATAGGCTTTTCTATTTTAGGTCTTAGAATTTTGATAATATTTTAAAACCATCTTGCAATTTTTCACAAAAGAAATCTTCTGGGTTTTGCTTGGTGTTCAATTAAATATGCAGGTCAATTTGAGAAAATACTATCATATAACATTGACTCTTTCGATCCATAACTATGGTTTATTTCTCTGTTTGGGTAAGTTTTCTGAATTTATTATTTTTTCAGGGCATAGATACTTGGAGTTTAATGTCTGTTTAACAATATTACAAAATTATATTGTTATTTCTTAATTTTATATTTTTTAAAATTTATTTTACTGTTTTTTACAGGGACAGAGAGAGACAGAGAAAAGGGGGAGGGCCCAGAGCAGTCTCCATAGATGTAAGCATCAGTTTCTGACTGTTAAAGTCCTAACTCCCAATCTTATTTTGTTTCAAGATAGGGGTGCCTTAATTACCTCTTGGTAATTGAGGTCAAATGAGATCATAAGGGTAGGGTCCTAATACTATAAAAATAAAGTCCTTATTAAGAAGAGAAATAGCAGGGACCTCACTCTCTCACATGTAGACAGGAAAAGTCATAGGAGAACATAGACAGAAAGCTGTCTGAGAAACAAGGAGAGAGGCCAACTCTGCTTTGATCTCAGACTTCCATCTCCAGAAATGTGAAAAATAAATTTTTATTGTTCAAGCCACCATGTCTGTGGTGTCTTGTTGTGGAAGTCCTAGCAGACTAATACAATATATATTATAAAGTTTAGTAAAGAATTTAGAACAATGTTAAAAAACAGAAAATGTTTCCTTATTGTTACACACACAATTTTATACAGATTATTTCATTTTGTAATGTTAGGTGGCAGGGGCAGGGCAGGAAGAAAGATAACTAAATCATTATCTAGTATTTTAACAGCCTATGGTTTTTGAATACTTTTTTTTTTTTAAGATTTATTTTGATTGTTTTTGACAGAGAGAGAGACACACAAAGACAGAGATAGAGAGAAGGAGGAGGGCCCAGAACAGTCTCCATAGTTGCACATCATTGGTTTTTCCACATAGTTTCATTCCACAGGTGGGCGGGGCTGCACAGGGCAGGAACTGGGCCGGGGTCTCGCCCCAGTGAGAACCGAACTGGGGGCACTCCCCAGTTTAGCATATGGGTCCACATGGGCCGGGGCCGGGACTCAATCCTCGGTCCCGGGACTCAATCCTCGGTCCCCAGGGCTACAAAGTGAGCGCTTAACCCACTGAGCAATCCCGGCTTCCCCTTGGATACTTTTTTTTTAATTGTTAAATTTATTAGGGTGACATTGATTAGTAAAAATTCCATAGGTTCCAGGTGCACAATTCTATAATGCTTGGTCTATGTGTTATATTATGTGTTTACCACCTAGAGTCAGCTTTCTTTCCATCACCATATATTTGGCTCCCCACCCTCCTCTCTCACCTGCTTCCCCCTTTGCCCTCAGGTAACAACTAAACTATTGACTATGTCTATGAGGTTTTGCTTCTTTGTTGCTGTCAGTTTTATATTCCACGTGTGAATGAAGTCATATTGTTCTTAGCATTTTCTGTCTGGCTTACTTCACTTAGCATGATGATTTCAAGTTCCATCCATGTTGTTGAAAGTGGCAATATTTAATCTTTTCTTATAGCTGAGTAATATTCCATTGTATATATGTACTTCTTTATTTTTAATGATGGCTTCCAAACAAAAACTTGTGTATTACCTACAAGTTTAAGAAATCATTGGCTTCAAAAAGAACTTATTTAAAATACATTTACAGTAATATTATTAACACTTTCATAAAACTTGACAATATATTATATACACAGATACATAAGTAACTATTGATCCCATTTATTATACTATAAATATTTCAAAAGGGCTTCACAGTATGATTTATCAAACGGCAGTGTTCCACTGCTGTTTGCTATAAGAAAATTTGGTAGCAGATGGGTTTTCTGAAATACAGCACTGCATAACTACCAGGGTTTTTAGTTTTATTTTTATACAATGGAATTAAGTTAATTCATGTACCACCACTGAGTTTAAATTTTGTTTCTCTTTTATTCACTGTGCAAAAGTTTCTTAGTTTTGAGTTCTGAGTGTTTGAAACTATGCCAAAGATTTTTTAAAATGTGGAAGTTAGGATGAGAAATTAGAATTCATGTATGAAGAGTTTCCTGGGGCTGAAGGGTAGGAGAAATCTTACTCCAACGACTTACATCTTTGAATCCTTGCCCTAAAAGTAGTCCAACGTGCTTTCCAATAGACAGAAATGCTTCTTTCTCACATTCTGAAATACTGTGCTTCCATGAAACAGTAAACAGTCTAGTGATGTCCCTTGCATCACAGATTTTATAACCTTACAGAAATAAATTAACAATTAAAGGCATTAGCAACTAATTCCATGCAACCAAATGAAACATAAAGTGTTTAAGTCGTTGTTCCGAGAGGCCTGTGTTAAATTCTGTTTGAGCAACCTAAAAATTCTCTAAAACTCACCACACATTTAATGTTTTATTTCTTTTTTCTCTTGAGAAAAAATAAAATAGAGGTAGAAAGAAATAGTTAATAATTTACTGTGGGTTCTCAAGTAAGGCATAGACAAAGTATGTATGCCTTTCGAAGAAAGATATTTTTTCCATTATGCCAATGAAGCATGCAATGTTTAAAAAGTTCCTGTGAAAATTTTCTGCTTGAACAGATTGCTGGCATGCTATTTAATTCTTATACTATAGAATTGTCTAAAATGAGGTTACAAATTTAGGATTGGATATCTATTGTCTATGATATCTACCCAAAGATGGGTTATAACAATGGAGTACAATGCTTTATTCTTCTAAAGCTGATGACCAAATTGGAGCAAATGGTTAAAGTGTCCAATTACCATGAACATAGGGAAAAGATTAAAGTATGTAACAGAGGGCTGAAACCACTGCATTAATACCTTCACACAATATAGTCTTATATTATTCTGAGTACAGAGTAAAAGAGCAGCATTAATAGTCACTTGACTAGTATGTAGGTCCTTTGGTATACGAATTCTCCACTCCATCACTTTAAATAAAGAAAATGAAAAGAATTAGAAAAAAAATAGGTTTAAATTAAATAAAGGATGTTTTCACTATTTTAAAATATATGCACGTATATACTTGTGTGTGTGTGCTTGTATGTGTGTGTGTGCATTCTTCAGCCTAGATCTCAGAGAAAAGGAAATATGAATTAGAGGTACAGTTGGCCATAATGTATAAGTGATCCACCTATATTTTTGGAAACAAAGAATATTTTGAGGTCATTTGTTATTGCAGATAACCTAGTCAGTCTTAACTATTATATCACATTATAAAGACCTAAAGTTATTAACAAGAATGCCATATTTTAAATCTGACATGGTAAGTGACCTTTTTTCAGAAATGTGTCCTACATTCTTTAAGTCCTGAAAAACCCATCTTCTTTTATTAGATCTTTTTTTTTTTAAGATTTATTTTGATTGTTTTTGACAGAGAGAGAGATACAGAGACAGAGAGAGAGAGAAGGGGGAGGGCCCAGAACAGTCTCCATAGTTGCACATCATTGGTTTTTCCACATAGTTTCATTCCACAGGTGGGCATGTGGCTGCACAGGGCAGGAACTGGGCCGGGGTCTCACCCCGGTGAGAACTGAACTGGGGGCACTCCGCAGTTCAGCATATGGGTCCGCACAGGCTGGGGCCGGGATTTGATCCTCGATCGCTGGGGCTGCAAAGTGAGCACTTAACCCACTGAGCCATCCCAGCTTCCCCTTATTAGATCTTAATAATATAAGAATTAATCAATAATGCTGGAGAGAATGTAGGACAATGCAACAGCCTAGAATTATTCTTGTATTAAGACACTTGTATATTTTCCAACTTTGGAAGCTCATCATCAATTTGATTATCTAAAACATACATCATTTACTTTTACCTTTATTATGAAAACAATTAAATATTGTTTTAATTCTGGAATCTCTCTTTCTTTGGATTTCAGTCATTCTATCACCTTCAGTTTTTCAAACTCAACACCTTCAGTATTCTGTGCTATATGTTATATGGATATGTAATATATGTGTCACAGGCTGTTGCCATTTACTGTATACTTCTAGTGTCACTCAATGTTTTTCTCAATTATTTATATGATTTTGATGTATCTTTTTTTCAACAAAAATATGCAAATACAAAGTAATCCGCAGCACTTATTTCCTCTCATTTATAGTGTTCTTCAGCATCCAGGGCTCTAATGACTAAAAATCTACATGACATCTTTTGGGCTCTGCCTCCCAACTCGGACACTTGAAAAAGAGGCATTGCTGTGGTCAATGAGCCATACACACACTGTTATTTTCAGTTGGGTAAACCCTCTGAACACCAAGAAAGCATTATTTAAACAGGTCTTAAATTAAACAATATACAAATAGCCACCATTTACTGAAATTCTGTTGCATACTAACATACCTGACACTTAGCTAAGCCCTCTAATACATTATCTTATTTAACACTCACAATAATTGTATTAGGTCCTATTAATGTGCATGCTATATATGAGAAAAATACGGTCTTTAAATAGTAAATAACTTATCCTAAGTCATTCAAACAGTAGTGGAGGAAACTAGTTTAAACTTACTTGCTTTTGATTGAAAACCTACAATCTCAATCACTAATTATGCCACCTCCCTCATAGTTCTAACTCTGTGTTAACATCGAAGAGTACAAATTCCTTCCTAACAGTCTGCTCAGTTTCTCATCCTAATAGTCTCACTTTTCTCAGATATCCTCAGATATATCTGAATCCCAGTAGCTGACTTAGACTCAAATAATGTAAGTTATAACTAAAAATTTGTGCAAAATTGCCCTTAAAAAAATGGAAATATTCCATGTTGTCAGTTAACTGGGGCAAATAGTTTAATGAAGACTATCTTAATAGGGCCAAATCTATTCAAGTGAATCTTAACAATAAATGGATTAACACATTAGAATTGACAGCTTACAAATATTACTTTTTCTGTATTTTTGCTCTGAAACTCCGTGTCAGTAGAACACAATTAAGTAAAAAAAGAAAAAAAAAACAAAAACGTATTTAACTCAATACATTAACATATTTAATAGTTACAAAATATCTCATTAATTTCCTACTGAATCTATAATATAAATGTTTAACATTGTATGACTAAATCTGATTTTATATATTTGTATAGTTCCCAAAATAAAGGTAAACAAAAATATGAAAATAACATATAATATAAAAAGTGTAATGTGGGAAGCTGGGATGGTTCAGTGGGTTAAGCGCTCACTTTGCAGTGCCGGGGACCCAGGATCGAATCCCGGCCCCGGCCCGTGTGGACCCATGTGCTGAACTGGGGAGTTCCCCCAGTTCAGTTCTCTCTCTGTCTCTGTATCTCTCTCTCTCTCTCTCTCTCTGTCAAAAACAATTTAAAAAAACAAAAGTTTAATGTATAAATGACAAGTAAATATATATACACACACACATATATATTTGCACTTATGTTATTTAGATAATGCGACTGAACCTAATCATAATGTTTGTAAAATGCTCTTTCAAGGCCTTTTTATTGTGAAATATGATAGGGAAAAAAATTACATAATTACAAATAATTCTAAGATGAGTTATTCTGAAGTCAAGTAAACTTTTTAAAACAGTAATCCAGAAGCTTTCACATGCCTTCCTGACAGAATAATGACCTCTTCTATCCTCCCAGCAGTAGACACTAATCTAACATTTGTGGTATTTAATTCCTAAGTTTTCTTCATTGTTGTATGAGTATCCAAATAAATGTGGGTTTTGTTTAAATGTAATCAAACTGCATACATTCTGTTCTTTCAGCAGTAAGTCCTTAAGATTCTTCCAGGTTTGGGCTTATTTGTGCAATTCTTTTGTGATCGTGACTGTATAGTTTTCCATAATTTCATATACCATGATGTTTTATACATTCTATGGATATTTGGTTTATTTTCAGCTTTGGTATATTATAAGAAATACTATTTCCATCCCTGTAGAGGAAGCCAGTATTCATTGAGAGGAAGTCAGCAGGTTCCTGGTAAATTGATAGTATACAATGGTTACCCACAGAATGAGACAGTAGATTCAAAGTTACGGTAGTATATTACTACTTAGTGAAATCTGAAGGTAAGAAAATAAGACCCTGATAGTTGCAGTACTACTTCGCAGATGCTCAATAGAATAGTGTTAGCAAACAGCTGACTTCTGACTCTATTATGACAATGTGTAAGTTAAGTCATGAGCTTTCAAGAATGACTTGGAGGGTATTCTATAGAGCATTTTGAGTTTCAGCATCACTCAGTGCCAAGGACAGAATAATTAGAACCCTATCTTTATTTCTAAGCTGGTAAAGCCTATAGTGATACTTTGATATCCTATCAAGGACTGCAAGAGTCCATCAGCACCACAGACTAATCACAACAGGAAACAACCAGGAAAGCATCCTCAATTGGATTATCAAATTAGCAGCTGAACTATGCTGTGTCTTACAAATAGACTCCCATACAGGTTGTGCCAATCTTTATAATATAAAACAAAGAAAAATGGTAACACTATGATATTTTCATACTTCTATTAGGGTCTCTGAGGATAGGATATAGACAACAAAAATGCATTATGCATGATTTGATTATCTGAAAATTATAATATGCTTAGCCTTTGACTAAAATGTTTAGTATTCTTGAATACTACTAATGCCATAAAAGAACATCAAAATAGAAGGGGCTCTGAGAGTATGTACAGAGATATCATATACAAATATTGAATTTAAAAAAACCTAGAAAAATCAACCAGAATTTCAAGGGATCCCAAGATAAAATAAAGACTGTGACAAGTGAATCTAAGTAGTATATTACAATATATAACAACCTCACTAAAAGGTATGGGAAAAAATAAGGTGATCTAAATAAAATTGGAAAATTGTGTTTTAACATAAGACTATGAAAGTACAAGCAAAAAAGAACTGTACTTAAACACAAAGTATTCTATTTTACAAGGGTATGTGTCCGCAATTCTGAAACTACATGTATGAAATAGCGTTGAACAAGTACAGAAACCAACTATAGATAATGGAACACATGTTTAATATTGTCAGACAAAAAGAACTTATGGTACTGTTATTTTGCTATCCAAAGAAATGGGCATATAAATAATTATAAAGGTGTATATACTGGATTAATAATATACATGTATTCGCTGTCTCCATCTTCTCAGCAGGTCTAGAATCAGTAACATTTCAATATTTATCTGCATGCCCAGTGCCCAGATCTTGGTGTGTAAATGTCATTTTCCAATAAAGGGAACCAAAGCTCATTGGAAAAATGTCTGATCTAAGGTTTTATTGGGCAAATACAAGATGAACCTGGCCTCTTATATTGCCAAATAGTAGGGACTGGTTCACAAAATAAGAGAATTTGGAGGAATATCAAAAGGTCACAGGAGATGACCTGGAAGAATTCTTAAAGGATAAAAGTAGAATGATCTGTTCAACAAAATTAATAACAATATTGATTATAATTCAAGGAATAAATTATACATGTATCCATACAGATACAAATAAAAAGTAAATAAATAAATGGGGGAGAAGGGGAATATCTTCCTTATAGAATTCTAAATGATTAATGATACATTAAATGATAGATAGATAGATAGATAGATAGATAGGAAGAGACAGATCCTCCTTCCAGAAAGTAGAGCTCAATTTTCTCCCCTTGAGTATAGGGTGACTTAATGACTCACAAAAAGTAATGTATGAAAAATAAAACTACAGTAATTTCACAGTTTAGAAACTTAGACAACAACTTACCAAATTATTGAGGTTAATATCAATGATAGGTCATGTTGATACCATATACTGTATAATATGATGCAATAAGAAAAGCATTTTATCTGGGGTATTCTTTCTAAAAACTCAAAACCTTAATCAAATCATGATAAAATACCTGTCAAATCCAAATTTAAAGGCATTCTTTAAAATACCTGATCTGAACATGTGAAAGCATACACCGGGAACCTATGTAATTTTTACCAACCAATGTCACCCTAATAAATTTAACAATTAAACAAACTAAATTAAAATAAATAAATAAATAATAGAACATGAGAAAGATGTCGAGGTTATCAAGAAAAGGAAAGTCTGAGAAACTGTCACGGATTAGAGAAGGACTAAGGAGACATGATGACGAAATACAATGTGGTAACCTGGACTGGATCCTGCAACAGAAAAGTAATATTACTAGAAAAACTGGTGGAATCTGAATACAGTCTGCAGTTTAATTAATGGTATTATACCAATGTTTGACAAATACACTGTGGTTATGAAAGATGTAAACATGAGAGGAAGTAGAATGAAGGGTATAAAGAATTTATTATTTTTGCAAGTGTACTATAAAGCTAAAATTATCTCAAAATATTATTTCATTTTTTTAGCACTAATGTAATTAAACAGGTAATAAAGTAAGTTCCAAAGACCCTAACTGAAGTCATCACATACAAAAGTTATGGTTGTTTTCAAAACACACTGTACTAGTATTTGGGACAGAAAGTATTTGAGTTTTCCTTAGATTATGCCTCAAAGAAGATAGAAAATGATATTAAATTCTAGTGCCCTACATTAAAATCACCTACGATCACAAAGTAGCTTATCCTCAGTGTTTATGCCTGATAGCTTAATATCATTTGAATAGGTGCTATTCAAACTGATATCTTTTAAGTCTGTGTCATAATTAGAAATAAAAAACATCTTCCATGTTAGTGAAGTTATTGAAAAAGACCAAACAGAAACTGATGAAAGAACTGAATCTTCTATAATGAATTCTACTGCAGCAAGAAGCTACAAGGGATACATAGATCAAAATAGTACCAAAGAAGTTCAGAGTTCATGTGTTCCCATGGAGATATCCCTAATTCTCGCCTTTCGTAGAGTTAACTATAGAGAAAAAGTGACTGAATGGTGAGCTAAAAGTTGGTTCCTAGTTAGAGGCATTTTCACTGTTTGCTTTAACTCTGGTTCAGCAATTCAAGGATAGAATTATATCACTGAAGACGTCTGAAATAGAGGTTGTCCTAAGACCTCCCTAGGATTAAAGTCTCATAAGAAAATAAAAAATCATAGAAATGTTTTAAGAATCTGTATGTACAATTTTGCTAGCAGCATAAGTGAAATGAGTCTATGCCATTGAGATATAACAACCTGGTACTCAGAAAAATCTAGGTGTCAGTTAAGAAACACTGGCAAGATGATCAGAACAGCAAAGACATTACATCAAAGAATAGAAAACACAATGTAATCACGGTCCTGCGAAAAATGGATTTGCTCATGAAGCAAAGTACAAGATTTTGTGAGGCAGAAACACTCATAATAGTTACTGGTTAATGAGAATGTCTATTTTTTTGCAATATGTAACAGCAGGAATAACAGTCTCTAGTGATTTTGACACTAAAAATTGCCTCAGAGGATGCCAGGAAATGTCAGGATTGTGAGCCACATGGGGCCCTCTAACAGTAAGACCATATATCAGACACACGAGTGACAATAGTTCTCCTTGTTCCCTTAGGACAGCAGTCTCCAACCTTTTTGGCACCAGGGATCAATTTCATGGAAGAAAATTTTTCCACAGACTGAGGGGATAGGGTGATGATTTCAGGATGATTCAAGTGTATTATATTTATTGTGCACTTTATTTCTATTATTATTACATTGTGATATATAATGAAATAATTATACAACTCACCATAATGTAGAATCACTAGGAGCCTTGAGCTCATTCTCCTGCAACTAGACAGTCCCATTTGAGACAAGTGCACAGTGAGAGAAAGAGGCACAGATGGAAGTGGAAAATAATATAAGGATGGGCCATGTGTGGACTAAAATAAATGTCGGATTCTGACTTAAATGATGCCACCAGATGCAGCTGTAAAATTGAAGTATATCAACTCACTTGTCAATATAAAGGCTACTACCAGATGCAGCTTAATTGTTACA
This sequence comes from Craseonycteris thonglongyai, assembly GCA_004027555.1. Lineage (NCBI taxonomy): Eukaryota > Metazoa > Chordata > Mammalia > Chiroptera > Craseonycteridae > Craseonycteris > Craseonycteris thonglongyai. Next base: position 12,225 of record PVKE010042819.1, read on the forward strand.
TGCCACTAATTGATAGGATTTTAATATGAGTCAGCAAGCAATTGATTTATTATGGTCTCTGCACAGTCAAACCTCTCTGCTAATGCTAATCTGTATTTGCAGGAGCTCCACAGTGCTAGCATTACTGCCTCAGCTCCACCTCAGATCATTAGGCATTAGATTTTCATAAACAGTGTGCAACCTTGGTCCCTCACATGCCCAGTTCACAACAGGGTTCTTCTTACTCCTATAAGACTGTAATGCCACCGCTGATTTGACAAGAGGCAGAGCTCAGGTGGTCATGCAAGCAATGGGGAGCAGCTGTAAATAAAGAAGAAGCTTCTCTCACTTGCCTGCCATTCACCTTCTGCTGTTCAGCTCAGTTCCAAACAGGCCACAGACCACTACCAGTCCATGGCATGGAATTGGGGACCCCTGCCTTAGTAGACTCTGGGATAACAAAGCTAACATAGTAGCCACCTGAGCACAAAAGCAGAGAGAAGAGTGGTCAAGCCTATATTAAGCCCTTTTGCAATTTTTCATCTCAGGCGAACCTCACAAAGGAGAGCCAGGTGAAAGGACTGTTTGGAGAATGCTAAGGACTAGATCAGGGATTCCCAACCCCATGCCCGCGGGTGCCATGGCGCCCACGGCCCGATTTATGTGCACCCGCCATTATTTGACTGCATCAGAAGTTTTTCATAAACACTAAGTCAAACTATCATTTATTTTTATACATTTGTTAGAATTTTAAAATATTGTTGGAGTATCTACACAGGTTTATTATATTCATTGGTATGTTTGCGATATCGTATGTGTAAGTTTTTCCCTAGCTTTCGCCTTTGTACATGTCGCGTCATGTTTAGCCGCTGCGCTCTTTACTCTCCTCCACCCAACCGGGAGACGCCAAGTTGCCATTTTGATTGCGGTTGCTGGACTGATCGGGTCGTGACGGTTAGCTAGGATCACAGTGTTTTGATATATTCCATTTTAAATGAACCAAAAGTGAGGTAGGTAATCTATTATTATGGTGGCAATTTGATATGATATTGTAGTTCTATAACTATTTTTATTTTTATTTTTTTAGTCCTAAAATGAGTGGACCAAATAAGAGAAAATGAACCTATAGTTTTAACACAGACTGACTTTGTTGATACCATATCTGCATATCAAGTCTCTCATGCACTTCCCATATAGGAGGAAAATGCTAGGTAACAATGAATTAAACGTGTCATTATTTATTGAGACCCTGCAAGTGCTTCAAAAACAGTTGAAAGAGAGATTTCTGCACTTTACAAATATCGAGCCAATTGTCTCCTTCTGTATCAATCCTTTTACTTGCCAAATAAATGGAATAGAACTAGCCGCATGTATTGCAGACCTTGTTCAGG
>PVKE010042820.1:0-13597 GCA_004027555.1 Craseonycteris thonglongyai
ACTTCAGAAAGAGAGATGAGAAGATCCATTCCCTTTGCCACTGCAAACAAAAAAATGAAATACCTAGGAATAAATCTAACAAAGAATGTGAAGGACTTATACACTGAAAACTATAAGACACTCTTAAAAGAAATTAAAGAGGACACAAAGAAATGGAAAGACATTCCATGTTCATGGATTGGAAGAATTAACATAGTTAAAATGGCCATATTCCCCTAAGCAATATACAGATTCAATGCCATTCCCATCAAAATTCCACAGTCATCCTTTCAAGAAATAGATTTAGAAATCATCAACTTTGTATGGAACCACAAAAGATCACAAATCGCAAAAGCTATCCTAAGAAAGAAGGATAAAGCTGGGGCCATCTCACTGCCTGACTTTTACCTGTACTACAAAGCCTCAGTAATCAAAACTGCTTGGTACTGACAGAAAAACAGACACATGGACCAATGGAACAGAATTGAAAACCCAGAAATAAACCCACAAATTTATGGACAGATTATTTTTGATAAAGGATTGAGAAATATACAGTGGGGAAAAGAAAGCCTCTTCAGTAAATGGTGCTGGGAAAATTGGAAAGCCACATGCAAAAGGCTGAAGGTGAACTGTGATCTCTCACCATATACCAAAATTAACTCAAAATGGATTAAAGACCTCCAAATAAGAAAGGAAACATTAAATTGCAAAGAAGAAAACATTGGCACTAAACTTATAGACCTGGGATTCAGGGAGGACTTTATGAATCTGACCTCAATGGCAAGGGAAGCAAAAGCACAAATAAACAAATGGGACTTATCAAGCTAAAAAGCTTCTGAACTGCAAAGAAAATCATGAACAAAGCAAAGAGGCAACCAACCAACTGGGAAAAAATACTTGCAAAGAATGCCTCTGATAAGGGGCTAATATAAAAAATATACAAAGAACTTGTACAACTCAACAAGAAAATAACAAGCAATCCAATTAAAAAATGGGCAGATGACCTTAACAGACACTGTTCTCATGAAGACATTCATATGGCCAACAGATATATGAAAAAATGCTCCACTTCACTAGCAATTAGGAAGATGCAAATAAAAACCACAATGAGATACCATCTTACACCTGTTAGAATGGCTATAATCAATAAGACAAGAGATAACAAGTACTGGCGAGGCTGTGGAGAAAAAGGAACCCTCATATACTGCTGGTGGGAATGTAAACTGGTACAACCACTATGGAAGGCTGTATGGAGACTCCTCAGAAATTTATGAATGGAATTACCATATGACCCAGCATCCCTCTACTGGGCATCTACCCAAAAAACCTGAAGACCTTAATCTTTAAAGATGTTTGTACCCGCATGTTCATCGCAACACTGTTCACAGTGGCCAGAACATGGAAACAACCAAAATGCCCTTCGATAGATGACTGGATAAAGAAGATATGGTACATTTACACAATGGAATACTACTCAGCGATAAGAAATGATGGAATAAAGTCATTTGTGACAACATGGATGGACATAGAGACCATCGTATTAAGCGAAATAGGTCAGACTGAAAGAATCAGGAAACATATGACCTCAGTTATAGGTGGAATATAAAACTGAAAGTAACAGAGACACAGAGACCTATGGACACACTCAATAGCTTGGTGATTACCTGAGGAAAGGGGAGGAGGGGCGAAAAGGAGAGGGAGGGGAGGTGGGAGAGGGCACCAGCATTATGGAGATACTCAACGGTTTGGTGGTTACCTGGAAAGGGGGGAGGGGGGGAGAATTGTGGGGGGAGGGGGAAGGGGGCACCGGATATATGGTGACAGAATGGGAGCTGATTCTGGGTGATGGGCACATAATGCAATGCATGGGTGATGTGATGTGGACTTGTGCATCTGGAAACTATCTAATTGTTACCAACCAATGTCACCCCATTAAATTTAACAATAAAAACAAACAAAAAAAAAACACCTTTCTGATGTTTGTTTTAAGGTCAGGTATATAATCTAGCTTGATAAATATGGTTATTTGATAAAATGTGTATTCTGCTGTTCTTGATCAAGTCTTTTTTATATGGCACTTAAATTGTGTTCATTTAATATATTTTCTAATCTTTCATATCAGCATTTATTCTTATTCTTGTTCTTTCTACATGTATATATTCTTTTCTGATGTTTCAGGATCATTTTATCATGCTTTCTGTGTCTGAATACATTTATTTGAGTAATCTTTTATGAGTGGGTTTGCTAGCAACTAATTTTCTTAGTTTCGGCTTAGTCTGAGAATGTATTTATTTTTCATTCAATACTGAAGTACAGTTTTACCGGACGTAGAAACAGGGATTGTCAGTTCTCCACTTTCAGAAATTAAAAAATGTTATGCTACTTCTTTTTTACCTCTAGATCTTCAGATGGAAACCTACTCTCATCCAGATTGATATTTTCCTATAAGTAGTACGTTGTTTATCTTTGGATATTTTTAACTTTTTTTTTCTATGATTTTAGTATCTAGAAGTTATATATCTTGGTGTATATTTCTTTCTTTTTTCTCATTTTGGGTTCATTAAGTTTTGTTTTGTTTTTTAATCTGTATACATATCTTTTGCTAAATTTGGAAAGTTTTGAACCATTATTATTTTCTAATATTTTAAGCCCCTCTTTTTTTTTTTTTTTATTCTAGGAATCTTATGATATAAATTCTATATCTCTGTCTTTGTTGTATCAGCTCCTGGGATTCTTTTCACACAGTTTCTCTTCTCCATCTGCATTAAATAAATTTATTGATCTGTCTTCAATTTTATTGATTATATCCTCTGTCATCTCTAATCTATTATTTAGCTAATCCAGTGAAGTTTGTTTAATTTGTTCTTTTTCTTGGTTCTATACTTTCCATTCATTTTCTTTTTAATATATTTTATTGTTTTGCTGAGATTTTTTTTTTTTATTTGTCTCCAGAACATTTGTGTTTGGTTGTTGAAGTATTTTTATTATGACTGTTTGAATATACTTTCAGGTAATTTAAACATCTGATTCATCTTAACATTTGTTTGTACTGATAGTCTTTTTCATTCAAGTTGTGGTTTTCTTGTCACTTGGTATGATAGAACTCTGGGCCATCTTTAAAAATGTATTTCAGGGGAAGCCGGGATGGCTCAGTGGGTTAAGCGCTCACTTTGCAGCACTGGAGACCGAGGATTGAATCCCGGCCCCGGCCCGTGCGGAACCATATGCTGAACTGGGAGCTCCCCCAGTTCAGTTCTCTCTCTGTCTCTGTCTCTCTCTCTCTCTCTCTCTCTCTGTCAAAATAAATAAATAAATAAAAATATGTTTAAAAAAATGTATTTCAGTAGGTAGTCATCTTGTTTATATTTAACACACAGGATCTGGAATAATTTTGTTTCCAATGACAATGTCATTTTCAGAGATTTTGCTGTACTGTTTTGTTTGGTTTGGTTTCTTTGGTGCCACTGGGGTTATTATCAACCCCTGCCACTTACTGATGTTGGGTATGAAAAGGAATATTCCAGGTTGCTGGCACAAAAAAAAATCTTCCTGAGCAATTTAGCTTGCTATGTTGACATTTCCCTTGTAGGTGCTTCTGAATTTCTAATTGGGATAGAGGAATCTCTGGCCAGCAAAGACTGAGTGTACCTTCCATGGTCACTTTATGTCAGCAGGACTCCTTATCAGTTAATTTCCCCAGTGCCTTCAGACCCCATTGGGGTTGTCACGAGAACTTCTATTTGATCTGGGGTTACATTCTGCTTGGTTGGGTGTTGAAAAGATGCTCATTTGCTTTGTTCTTTTATTTTCTTCCAGGCTGCCTACTTCTTTCTATTTTCTGTGGCCTTCCATTGTTGCCTCTTTCATTATTTACAGGGTATACTTATCTCCAATGGGAAGTGTCTATGGCTTTTCATCTAAATTGAAAGTCTAATTTATATTTACATTTTTTATTTTATTTTATTGTTTTGAGAAGAGAGAGAGGAAGGCGGGAGGGCACAGGGCAGTCCCCATAGTAATACATCATTAGCTGTGACATGCTTTCATTTGACCCAGGTGGATGTGGGGCCCTGCAAGGCGGAAACCAAACTGGGGAGCTTCCACATAGGAGGCAATAACCTTCACCAATGAGCCATCCCAGCAGTCACCAGTTGTACCACAGCTCAGCATATGAGGTTGCACATGCTGGGGCTGGAAATCAAACCCCGGACCCCATGACTGTGAGGCAAGCACCCAACTGTTGAGCTATCCTGGCATCCCTAATTTATATTTTAATAATATCACTTTCTGCATTGAGACTCCATGGTAAGGGACTAGAGTGAATGTAAGGAAAGTTAGCAGAAGGCTACCACACTAGTTCAGAAAACAGATGGCTGTGTTTTAGAATGGGTTGGTAGCAATGAAGATAGAAACAAAGGAATTACTTAAAGATATTTTGGAGGTAAAACAAATAAAACTCACTGATGTGTTGGCTTTGGGAATTTTTGGACTGAGCAATTAAATGCATAGAAATGTCACTTAATGGTCAAAAACATCTACATTCTCATTGGGAGCAAACCCACTACAGATAAAAATAGTTCTCTTTTCTAAATACATGGGCTTGAGTTTACATTGCTCAATCCAGAGCAGGATTACACACTCATAAGAAATGTATCTTCATTGCACCTATTTCTCCTAGTCTCAGATTCATGATCAAGCTACTAATTACCAATTGCATGCAAATTATAACTATTATTGACTGAAGTCCCCAGAGTACATTGGGCTTTAAAAATTTTCCACACTACAGTAGGCTAGAAGAGTTTGGCTGTTAAATTCATAGATTGTGTTATGGTTTAAATACTCCAGCACTTGTCTTTATAACCAGCAATCAAACTCTTTCCCAACATCTAGCCCCTGCTATATCTCTGAGATTTTTGGTAAAAGTATCCAGAAATCCACTGATCACAGTAAACTGAGATACATTATAGTTACATTATACATTATAGTCTCTGGCGTGTGTTTTCTCCTTAAAACTTTAACATCATATGGCACCTGAACACCAGCCCTGTGGGTTTCTACATTTGATGTACAAAGGGTTGCTAACTATGCAGATAGGTTGGCTGAAAAGACAGGCAAGTTGAAGTCAATACTCTCTTACACAAAGGACAGAGATTCACAGAAGTTTTTATGCTATATCAGGAAAGAACAGGTATTTACAGTAAATAAGATGAAAGTTTGAATCCCTGCTCAACTTACAGCTGAATGTTCTTAAATAAAATCACTTACTCTCTCTGATCCTTTGTTTACTCATATGTAAAATAAAGTAGCACCCTGATAAATCTAAGGTAAGTCAAATGCAATCAGGTATTAGATGTTTTGTAAAGTAAAGCAATATGTAGTTCAGTTGTCATTTTCACCGTTCATGATGTTTATTCTCTTCTCCATTTTCCTATAAAATGGTGTTATAGATTCTATATTGAAGGTAGATTATATAATATTATCCCATACCTACTCTATATTTTGTCTGTGCTCTGTGTCCAAGGTTTCAAATAAGCTTGAACTTCCAGATGACAAAAGAATATTACTTTACGGTACCAAAGAGAAAGACTCTGTGTTCTAGGTCCTCAAAATTTCAAGTAGAAATTCCACACCCCTAACTTCAAAAAGAGCCCATGAGATCTGTGCCCACCTTTCCTTACTCAGTGGACTGGTGTGTGTCTGGTCTCAGTCTTCTCTTTTCCTCTGGCAACTTTTCTTTGCTTGGTACTCGAGACTTTTTGCATCTATGGGCCAACAGACGGTCCTGCCACTCTAATGTTCAGGTTTTTCTCTGGGACAGCTTTTACATTTCTAAAACACAAACTTGTAGGCTACACAAAGGATAGGAAGGGTTGGAAAACTGGGATGGCTCAGCGGGTTAAGTGCTCACTTTCGAAGCCCTGGGGACCAAGGATCGAATCCTGGCCCCGGCCCTAGCGGACCCACATGCTGAACTGGGGTGCACCCCCAGTTCAGTTCTTGCCGGGGCCTATGTGAGAGGTTCCCGGCCCAGTTCCTGCCCTGCGCAGCCCTGCGCCCGCCTGTGGAGTGAAACTATGTGGAAAACTAATGTCAGCTATGGAGAGTGTTCTGGGCCCTTCCCCTTCTCTCTGTCTCTCTCTGTCTCTGTTTCTCTTTGTCAAAAATCAATAAAATCTTTAAAAAAAAAAGGATAGGAAGGATCATTCTATACCCACTGTCCCCCTCCACCGCTGAGTACTCTTTGATTCAATCATTGTCACAACTTTCCAGAGGCCACAGGGAGCATCAAAATCACCAAGTTCACTCTTATAGTATTTTAATAAGTACTTCAATAGACAGAAATTTCTGCCTAAAATATGGACAAGACACTCACCATTTATTTTAATGTGACTGTGCCGGACAGTTGGACGAATGGCTTCCTGAGGAGCTTCTGGATCCAGAGGGTAAAGGTGCTCATAGCAACTATCATCCACCCACTTTTCCAAAATAATTCACTTTCAAGGATAATCAATATACAACTTAGATCTTCAAATCTCTTCCCACCCATTCCTTCACCATGCCTATATTCTTTATCTTTACTATAGATGTGGATTGTCTTCAGAATTCACTTAACCTTGGTTCAGAGTGAACTTGCGTAAGTCCTGGGAAGAAGTAGAAACCTAATCAATGTGTTTTACTCTTGTTTTCTACTTTGTAAAAATCAGTTTTATTTTTTAATTTTCAGACTTTCAGAATGTCAGTGAATGATATGATCTAGCTTTTGAACTTTGTGATATGAAATACTATGGGACTCACTTGTCCCCAAGTGTCCAAGTAGAGCAAAGAAATTAAAGAAAGAGAGAAAGTATATCATTTTCATCTAAATAAATAATTAAACAAATACCCAGACAAATTTTATTCTCTGCCTCACTACTACCCATGCCCCTTTGACAGTGGGGTCAGCTCCTAGTCCACGGTCTGCTGGGAGTGCAGTCCAGATGTGCAGCTTCAGGATCTAGCTGTTAATTCTTGAGGGTTAGAAGCTTAAAGCTGTCATCCAGGATCGACCTCCTGTTTCGCCGTAACTTTTTCTGATGATGTTGGTACCAGACCACACCACAAAGAACAAGAGCAATGATCAAGAGAATGACACTTGTGGCCATCAAAACAGAAACCAGTATCTGAATATCCTCTACAGGGATCCGTATGCCCAGAATTCTCATGTTGTCTTCTCTACTGTCTCTGGAGATTGATGCTGAAAAGGAACAAGATGAAAATGGGCACCTTAGGCTGGAGAGTACTCTAAAGTGGCACCTTTTGCATTCAACTCCTGGAAGAGGAGAAATAAGCCCATCCAAATAAACCAGAGGAACTGTCCCTATACCTCAAAAGACCAGCTGATTAGAACAGATTGAGAGGTTACAGAGAATTGAAATAACAAGATGTCACAGCTCAGAAAGTCTTTGGGAATCATTGAAGCCTCAATCTCCCTATAGAAAGAGATAAGACTCAGAGTGCAAAGAGCCTTCATATATTTAAAGAAACATATTTTTAAATATATAAAGGGCTATGATGTTAAAAAATAACAAAAGAATTGTTTTTTATTTGTATGATTTCAGAGGGTAAAATTGAGAGCAATTAAGTGAAAATTCCACAGATGGATTTTGAATCAATTATCTAGTTTATCAATGCTCACTTATACTATCGAACCATGACAATAGCCTGCCACTGTGCTGTCTTTTCTCTCACCTATTTCAACCATGGTAACTTTGATGTTATGATCTTCTCAAGAGAAATATTTTATTTTCTTAGTTCACGGTATGAAAACTTTTGATAATCACCAATTAATGTATGGAGTAAAGCTTAGACTCAAACCAGGCATTCTAGCTCTCACAATCAGGCTCTCATCTACTATTCTAGTCTTATCTACTACTCTTCAGCTATAGCATTTCATTCTTTGTTTTCCAGAAAAAGTGATCCTCTTTAAGGCCTCTAAGACTTCTGCATGCTACTCTTTTTGCCTGAACCCCCTTGTTTCCTCCTTATATCCCCAGCTTAAATGTTGCAGGTCTTTATAAAACTTTCTCCAATTCAGCTGGACAGTTAATGATTCTATCTTGTTTGTTCTAAAATGATCTTTATTGTTCATATTCCTACAATTTACTTGTTTGGGCCAAGTGACCTAATGCCCTCTTACTTCTGTACATCAGCCAGTTTTTTTTAAAGGGGATAATTACTATACTTAACTAAAAGGTTTGTTGTGAGGTTTAAGTGAGTTAATATTTATAAATATTTAGCCTAGCACTAGAAGATAGCAAATGTACAATAATTAGTAGCTGTTATTATTGTTTGCCTTTTCTTTTTACAACATATAGCATCCAGCACTTCAATTATTGTTTCCGTGTCTCATTCCATTTTTAGAAACAAATCCATTGGAAAGTAGTATCTAAGTCTTGTTTTGGTGTCCCTGACATTCAGCGTCTGTTTACTGAATGTGTAACTGAATGAACATTTGTCCTTACAAAACTGAGATAAGATGAATTACACACATACATATGTATAGTGCTCTACTCTCTCAACCTCACCTTACCTCTGCCCAATACCTCTAGAATATTCTGAGTCCCTGGTTGACAATTTATATGATACTTAGTAAGATCATTAAGAATTTTCCAAACACAGTTGAAAAACCTCCATGCTAAACTGATGATCTCTAATATTTCTTTCAGTTCTCATAACATTCTGAATCTTTCTCATTTCAGGTACAAATAGGGTGGAAAGTGAAAGCACTATTTGGAGCTAGGCTAGATAGAACAAGAATTTATATTTTCTTAAAGAGCAGAAGATTTGGTTCCAAAGAGTCAACTATTAGATATTCAGGAATAAAATGCAGGAATAAAAATACCTGGTGCAGACACTATGGTATTTCTTCTAGTTTCACACTGTCCCTATAGAAAATTCATTTCTCTACTACAACTTCTTCATGCGCATCTTAGCAAGACCTTGAATTTTCTTCCCTCTCACACATTAAATAGGAGGCTAAGATAGCAGCCTTCAACTGAAGATGAGGCTGTTTTCCATGAAGCTGAACCTTGAATTCTTGGCTTTTGAAATCTTGCAGAAATCTTAGAATGCTTTTTGCTAGTATGGTGGTCCACCTTTCAGTCATATGAATCCCATATTTTAGAGACACTGCACCTCCCCACAAATGTACACCACATATAACTATCCATTTTGTGCATCACTCTTCCTACCTTTTCCAGCCTCATTGGTGATAGTGCTTAAGGGTTCTGGAGAGGAAAAAAAAGAGAGAGAGAGAGAGAGAGAAAAGGTTAGTCCTCTTATTCTTCATCAATTCACAGACTTACTGTTGGAGATTGGCATTGGTTGGAAGCATTTCTCTGTGATATAGTAATCAAAAATGAAGAGGCTCAGAATTAAATAACTTGTGGTCAAAGTCAATATTGGTATGTAAACTTGAGTTTGAATAATGACACAAAATGTAGGCAAGAGCATGGACTTAAGAGTCCAGAAGATAAGCCATCCTGCATTATTTACATATATACTGTCACTTCTTCTATCCCCATTAATTCTTCTCTTTGCCACTATTTCCACCTTCCCTTCAGAAAGCCCCCTGATTCTTATCACACCTACAACCCTACATATTCAACTCTTCTCATTCTCAGAATATTTTTGCTTGATTTAATGAGGCAAAGTTCTCTGAAAACTATGCCTGTTTTTTGTTTTTTGTTTTTTTACATTTTCTCAATAGTACTATAAGATCATTATTCCTCTTTTTTTTAAATAAGGTTTATCTATCTTTTTTGAGGCTCACGTTATTTGCCTAGAAAATAAATCACACAACTGCTTTTTGTCACTGTTACCTTACAGTTCATTTATGGAAGTCCTTGCTATCTGGTTCAGACTTTATCTTCTCAGTTCTCATCATGGGCATCAACCTATTCAACACTCAAGTCTCACAGTTTCTCGACCTCTTAACTCCAAAAATTTTTACATCTACTAGTTCTATCAACCATTTTCATGATCACATTCAACTTGTTATGCAGAACTGCTCGATTTCAGAAATCTAAAATCTGACAATAGTTTTCTATCCTTCTCATGCTCTCATGTTTTCCCTGTCACAAAGAATCCTAACTTCTGTACCCTTCCTTTTTTTTTTCTAACTACCATCTTTTTTTTTAATTTATTTTTTTATTGTTTTTGACAGAGAGCGAGATAGAGAGAGAGATAGATACAGAGACAGAGAGAGAACTGAACTGGGGGCACTCCCCAGTTCAGCACATGGGTCTGCACGGGCCGGGGCCGGGATTCGATCCTGGGTCCCCAGCACTGCAAAGTGAGCGCTTAACCCACTGAGCCATCCTGCCTTCCCCTAACTACCGTCTTTATCCTGTCTTTTCTTCCATTCCTGGTCATGCTAGACTCCGTGGTCAATTACCTCAACTACTAATTTACCAGGAGTGTTATAACTGTCTACAAAAATACCAGTAACTATAATTTTCCTATATTTTCTGTCTGATATGCTGAATTTTGGTAGAGAAAAAATATCATACAAATGGGAAGATCTGTACTTTTTTGTGTACAACATTAACTAAGCTCTCAATGCAGCTGGCAATAATCAATTTATTTCTTATCACTCAGGGTAAACATTTTTTCTGTATTTCCCAAAGTGGTTATTTCAAACCTTTAGTCAATCTTTTAAAGCCCTTTAACAAATCACCTATCCTACACATTCTGTAGATAACTTTGTCTCCTCCATCACATATGAACCAAAGATCATACGACAGAAATATTTTACCTATGGCATGGCCCTTCCCAAAAGATATACCTTGACTCTTTTATTTTCTGTTGACTGTCCTATTTTAGTAGAAATAACGATGCTATTATGGTCTAATCATTTTTAGCTCTTATTTTCATTCTATGCTTCCTCACTAGAAACATTTTTTCAACAATTAGTTCTCTCTTTTTTATCTGTCTTCAACTCTTCACTCTGGTTGGCCTGTTAACACATACATGGTTGAAGCAAGATTGAATTTGGTCATAGTGTGGTATAAACAAACAAAAAAGTAAATAGGTAAGATTTACAGGATGGCTTATTTTTATAGCAAATATGTCATCATTCTTCATGGAATTTTCTTGATTATATGAATTGAGGTAGTCTCTTATCTATAATATTAATAGTCAATTTTTGAGATGACCCATTATTACACACTGATACAACCTGTTGCCTTAGATCTACAGCATCTTGCTGATACATTAATTCATCACTTGAGTTTATTCAAAGGACAGACAGAATACAACAAAGAATTCTGTATACCTATGTGGGTGGTGGGAAATAGTACTAGAGTAGTAAGCAGAAATCACATTCTAGTGGTATGGATTACCAGAGAAGAAAGCTTTTCAAATATATAGCAAATTATTATGTACAATTGCTTGTTTTCCTTCCTGGGGGTAATCTCTACCCTGCTTTGCTAAGCTTATTTGAACACCTAAAGACATTCTACCGCTTTCTATTCCTGCTGACAGAGTGCCAATGTCTGGCAACCCCAGAATATCTACCTCAATAGTGCCATTATTTAAAGGCAGAATAACGTTGTTGTTGTTTTTAAAGCACAGGATAAAAAACTCGGAATTTCTGTGGCCCCCAAGAAGTTTTATATGGCCTCTTAGAAGGAAGTTAATGCTGTGAATGGGACTCAGGTCAAAAGGCTTAAGAAGCGAGACACTTTACTCTTTAATGACCCAAACACATAAAGTCTAACATAGCCTACCTCTCACATTTTTGGTGACTAACAAAGATTCATTGGTAAAGAAGCTACCTTCCCCTACAGAAAAAAAAAAAAAAGAAAGAAAGAAACTATCCCAGCTATTCTCTCTCCATATTAGAAAAATAAAAATAAATATATATATAAGAAAAAACCTTTTTATTTATTTATTTTTTTATTTTATTTTTATTGTTTTGACAGAGAGAGATAGATACAGAAACAGAGACAGAGACAGAGAGAAGGGGGAGGGCCAGAACAGTCTCCACAGTTGCACCTCATTGATTTTTCCACATAGTTTCATTCCACAGGTGGGTGCGGGGCTGCACAGGGCAGGAACTAGGCCAGGGTCTCACCTTGGTGAGAACCAAACTAGGGGCACTCCCCAGTTCAGCATATGGATACGCATGGGCCGGGACCGGGATTCGATCCTCGGTCCCTGGGGTTGCAAAATGAGCGCTCAACCCAGTGAGCCATCCCAGCTTCCCCCACCCCCAACCTTTCTTTTAAAAAATCTGTTGGTAGAAACTCTGCCTGGGAAAAGCTGTAATCAAAGGTTCTAGAAAAGAAAGAACTGCCTTTCAGAAACCCCACAAAAGAAATCAATTAAGGGGTGACTGTTAGAATTATATATTTTTAATAAACTGGATTAATTATCAAAATTCCTTGAAATGGTCAGTGACTATACTGAATTTTAAAATAATAAATTTATATACAAGTTAAATATAAGTCAAAGGAAGCAAATCTGCACTAAGCATCAATGCCTACAGTCTAATCTATTTCAAGCTGATTCAAGTGATGTGAGATCAACAATTGTCACAGAAATTAGGAGAGAGCAATTAAGTTTAAAAATTATTGACTGGGAGTGACCTAGGGGTCACACTGTTTTAAGTCCTGGTTCTTCTGGGATTGAAAGGACAATTGAAAATGTTCTTGGGGATTATCTGGTTTCTATATACCAGACAAAGTGCTAGCTTGGGTGGTTAGACCTTACCTATTTGGGACAAGACAGTAAAGAGAGTCTCCATGCCAGCATGGACATGGTCAGTAACATGGCAGTGGATTAGCCACGTCCCAGGGTTGCTGGCCACCATCTCCACAACCTCAAAGGTCCCTGGGAATAGATCCACCACATCTGCTCGGTAGCTTTCTCCATTCTGCAAGAGAGATTGGGGTAGAGAAGAGAAAGTAAATGGCATAGAGAGCATCTCAGCGTTTATAAAAATTAAAAGTCTTGGATGTCCACAGCAGGGACATGGGTTTATTATACATAGACCAGAAAGCAGATTAAAAAGTCTACCTTATCCATCTTCCTTATGAACCCACCTACACAAACTGAATCAATACAGAAGACTCTTTTCTCCTACTTACTCTTAGAGTATCCCAAAGTATAAGACAGTAAAGCTTCCTTTAGTGGGCTAAAAACTAGTATCTCCCTACTTTTCAGCAGGCTAAAATCTGGGGGAATTCAGCTTAAGCTTGACCCTGAGAAGGAACCACATATTTACTTTAGCAATGAAACTAAAATTAGTTTATCTTTCATGCCATCACCTTTATCAGCACTAGATTTTCATGTCTATATTAATGCCTACAATTATGCCCCTTTTCCTAAAACTAAATCTTTGTTTTCAAAACCTACACTTTTTTTTTTTTACATAGTTCCTGAACTGAAGCTTTTCTTATAATGGAATGAGGGCTTTCAGAGATTCTGAGATATCTTCTAAAATTTCTAGATCTCAGGATAACTGTTCACTGTGTCTCAAGTACTTAACTGAGACCCAATTACATTGATTCCTCCAATCTCCTTACCTCCAAAACAAGCCATTTGTTTCTTCTATATCAGAGGGGAAAACTAAATC
>PVKE010042821.1:0-13598 GCA_004027555.1 Craseonycteris thonglongyai
ACCCTTAAGAAAATGAAAATGTGACCCTGAGACTGGGAGAAAACATTCCCAATACATCCAGGAAACAGCTCATAACCAAAATACATAAAGAATTCATTTAACTCAGTAATAAAATACAAATAGCCCAAGTTTTTAAAGTGGGCAAAAATACTTAAAAGATACTTCACAATAGAAGATATTCAAATGGTAAATAAGAACATGAAAATGTGCCAACATCGTTAATCATTAGGGAAATGCAAATTAAAGCCACAATGGGAAACCACTGCAGAGCTAGGAGAATAATTTAAGTTAATGGTTGACACTACCCAAGGGTTGGTGAACTTACAGAGTGCTGGCATTCTCCTACACTGCTGGTAGGAATATTAAAAGGCACAACCACTTTGGAAAACTGTTTGATGGTTTTCTTTAAAGATAAAAATATATGTACCACATGACCAAGCAATTCCACCCCTATTTTACCCAAGAGAAATTAAAACATATGGTCACACACTGACTTATGCATGAACATCTATAGAAGTTTATACATTACAGCCTCCAAATGGAAACAACTCAAATGTCCATCAAGTAGTACATAGATAAACAAATTATATCCAAATGATGAAATACTACTCATCAGTAGAATAAACTACTGATACATATAATAAGGTGAATGAATCTCAAATTTGTTATGCTTATTCCATTTAATTATATAAATTTCAGGAGCAGACAAAAATAATCCATGACAATTAAAATTGAATTAGTGGTTGTCTGGGACCAGAATGGGGGATTGAACTGCAAAGGGGCCCCAGGGAACTTTTTGTGGTGATATAAATGTTCAGTATCCTGATTGGGGGGAAATGATTCTACAACTGTATACATTTGTCAAAACTTATTGAACTGTAAATTTTATTATCCACTTTATTATAATAAAATTATACCTTCATTAAAAATATTGGGGGGAAACTTTTAAACCCCCTTGTTAAGTGGATTGCATACAAGATCTGACAATTAAGTTTGTGAACTCACCCTAGAAAAAGTGGCACAATACCTCATTGCTAAATATTACTGTGGTCACCTTTGAAATACTCCTCTTGGGAAGCTATGCACAACACCATCACCTAGTTCACCCTTCAAAGCAATTTTGGAACTCTTTCTGGACTGGCCATTAGAGCCATTGTCAGATTACCCTTGATGTCCTGAATGTCACCAAAATGTCTTCCTTTCCATATTTCCTTTATCTTTAGGTAAAGAAAAAAGTCACTGGGAGCCAGATTCGTGAATAGAGAGGGTATTCCAGTTTGTGTACTAGCTAAAAACTCCCTCACAGACAGTGCCCTGTGAGCTAGTGCATTGTCATGATGCAAGAGACAAGTTGTTGGCAAAAAGTTCAGGTCATTTTCATCTAATTTTATCACACAGCCTTTTCAGCACTTTCAAATAGCCAACCAGGTTGACTATTTGTCCAACTGGTAAATTCATAATGAACAATCCCTCTGATATCAAAAAATGTTGGGGAAGCCAGGATGGCTCAGTGGGCTAAGCATTTGCTTTGCAGTCCTGGGGACAGAGGATCAGAATTCCAGCCCCAGCCCGTGCAGACCCATGTGCTGACCTGGGGTGTGCTTCCCATGCAGGAGGCCTCCAGTTCAGTATTTGCCCCTGGCTTCAGTTGGGCCCCTGGCTTGAGGGGGCGCACCTCCCATGCAGGAAGCCCCCCGCCCAGTTCCCACCCTGCAAAGCCCCCGCCCACCTGTGTGGAACGAAACCATGTTGAAAACGGATGACATACAACTATGGAGACTACTCTGGGCCCTCCCCCTTCTCTCTGTCTCTCTCTGTCTCTGTAAAAAACAATAAAATAAATCTTTTCAAAAATGTTAGCAACATCGTTTTGACTATTTATTTGGACTGATGGCACTTTTTTGGTCTTGAAGAGTTGGCTGACTTCCATTGTGCATTTTGGCATTTTGTTTCAGGGTTATATTGGTACACCTGTGTTTCATCACCAGTGATAAAGTGGCCCAAAACATCATTTTTGCCTCTCCAAAAGGTCTTGGCAAACATCGATTGTCCTTTGCTTTTGCTCTTCAGTGAGCTTCTTGGGGACCATATTTGCACACACCTTTCTCATGTCAAGATTTTCAGTGAAGATTTTCTTAACTGTTTCTCTATCAATGTTTACTTGGTCTGCTATGCTTCTTAGAGTCAGCCAACAATTTTGACCCACAATTCAATGAATTTTTTCATCAGTTCTACTCATTACTGACTGCCCTGACCTCTCTTCATCAGTGACAGTTTCTCTTCCCTTAGAAAAAATGTTTAATCTACTTGTACACTGCTGTTTTCTTCATGACATTATCCCCATCAACTTGGACTAACATGTCCCTGATTTCACTTCCACTCTGGCCAAGTTTAACAAGAAATTTAATGTTTGTTTGTTGCTCTAATTCAAGCTCCAACATTCTCACAATGGCACACAGAAACATGCAACAATAATGAACACCACCCAGCAAGACACTGCCACACATCAACACAAACATAGCTGTGAGACACGGATATACCAACGTTATGAATCCTTACCAAGTTATTTGTATAGTGCTGCCAGCATAAGAGCATGGTGGCAAGTTTGTGAACTTAATAATCAGACCTCGTATAGTATCTTAAATTATTCCAGAGTGGGATTGCCAAAATTAGCAATAAAAAATATCACCCCAATAAATTTAACAATTAAAAAAAATAGGGGGCCTAGTTAAATATGTACATAGATGTAAGAGAAAAATATCACATATGATATATACTAAAAATATTTCTGATTCATAGGAAATAAATTTTAAGTATCTATTAATAAATGATATTCCTCTTCCTTTATGCCTTTCTGACCATTTGGTTCTCCTTAATACTTGTTTTGTGGAATTTTCTTATAAATGATTCAGTTATTAAATAATATTATTATTAAATAAGTTATAACTTATTTAGTTATTTGTCTACTGCACATTCATTAGTGAGAAAACATGCTCAACATTAGTATTATGAGCCAGTATACTGAACATATACTGGAATAAAATTATCAATCCTGAAATCTGCTCTTCAATTTTGGTTTTTTGAAGCAAATACCATATTTCATGGCATGACTGGCTTTTCCATTCTCTAGTAGTATGTTGTGTCTCTTAGTCAATAACTTTTTTAAATGTTGTCCATTGACAAAAAAAAAAAAAACATTGTCATCAACTTTTATTCCTTTCTTCTTTAACACTACACATGATGATTCCACTTGTCCCCATTCTGGAAGGGTGTTTAGTAATAGTCATATAAAATAATCAAAATTCCTCATAAGATGAAATCCACTTCCAAATGTAGTCAAGACAAGTACTATAATAGCCATCCACTTCATGTCAAAATTTTTTACTTGTTCATAAGTAATGTTCCTATTAATGCTCATCAATCATTCCTTTAATGCAACAGTTCTGTCAAGCAATGGAGTGCTTCACTAACAGTTTTCTCTTCTTTTATTTTGCATAACCTTATTCTTAAGAGATAAGTGTAAACAATGAACAAGAAATAAATAGGCTTCTCTTAGATGATTATTTTAAAGAAAATAAGGTTTGGGGACCTTTTCCTTAGAGTTAAAAGATGATTCCAGTGCTTCAAATAAACTGAGGACTCTCTCAATCCCATTTGTTAAAGAGAGCTAATAGGTTTTTGAATGCAAGAGAAATGAAGAATACTGAATGCCAAAAAACAAACACACACACACAAATCCCTTAATTGGTTAGTTTAAACAACACAAATGCTGGCATAAGAGAACAATTTCATGACAATTATATCAAAGTCAATAGAAAGAACAGCAGATGCTATTTGAGAAGTATTATACAGAATACCAGCAGGACAGTCAACAGCTTCCCTAGAATCATTCAATTCATGCTTTACTTAAACTTTGAATAAACAAGTCTATACCTTTATGCAAAATCTACCAACATTTACCTTTGTATTATCTCCACCAAACGCAGTATATTTTCCTCATTAACTCCTAACTTAATAGAAAAGTCTCTGCAAAAAATTTACCCTTCTTTCTGAAGTCTCATCTGAAAGGGATTTTATTCAAAATAGCCTTACAAGTGAGCCTTTTCAGAAGAAGAGTACTGCATAAGCAAAGGGAACATTTTTCTGCATTATAATTACTTGCATCCATGATGATGCCATAAAAAGATGAGCTTTGATAATCACTGCAACAGTAAATAGAATTGTTACATTTTTAATTATTGCAGTAATTTTGTCCTGGCATTTGGAATTTTGCTTACGATTTTGGAATTAGAATGTTAGCAGTACATTCAAAGAGTCATTTGAGCTGAAAGACTGATGACAATATACAGGGTGGGAGGTCATTACACCTTCTACTGTGGTTATTTTGTCTTCATCTAAATTTCTCTTAAAGTTTTCTTATTTTATCACTTTCTTTGATACAAACTGAAAAAATCATACAACTTTTATGCTTAGCTGTTAGTATATGCTAGTTTATATCTGACTTTCCACCATTTTCAATACTGAATGAAAACTTGCATACCACACAAAGTGCTTCAAAATGACTTTTTCTTCACTTAATAAATGTGCACTGTTCATAAAATTCATTATGAAATTCACACTTGCATTTTGGGTTTCAAATATACAGAAATGTAAAAGAGATAACACAATTGATTTTCAACAAGGGTACCAAGACAGTTCATTGAAAAAGAAGAGTTTGTTCAAAATATGGTGCTGAGACAACTGGATAGTCATATGCAAAAGCATGAAGTGGGACCCTTACCTCACACCAAACACAAAAATTAACCCAAGCAGATCAAATACCTAAGTGCAAAAGCCAAAACTATTGAACTCTTAGAAGGAAATGTAGGGGTAAAGCCTCATAACCTTGAATTAGGCAATGGTTTCTTTTTTTTTAATATATTTTTAAATATATATATATATATTTTTTTTTTTTGACAGAGAGAGAGAGAGAGAGAGATACAGAGACAGAGACAGAGAGAGAAATGAACTGGGGGAGCTCCCAATTCAGCATATGGTTCCGCACGGGCCGGGGCAGGGATTCGATCCCCGGTCCCCAGTGCTGCAAAGTGAGAGCTCAACCCACTGAGCCATCCCGGCTTCCCCAAGGCAATGGTTTCTTAAATACGGCATTGAAAGAACAATTAAAGACAAAACATTAACAGATAACTGGGGTATCACCAAAATTAAACATTTTGTGCTTTAAGGAACAGGAATCAGGAATATGAAAAGACAACCCCAATGATGGAAGAAAACTTTTGCAGATCATGTATCTGATAAGGGATGTATAGAGAACATATAAAGAACTATTACAACTTACACAAGTAACCCAATAAAAATGAGCAAAAGATCCAAACAGATATTTCTCCACAAGGATATACAAATGGCTAAGTACATAAAAATATGCTCAACATCATTCTCTTATCAGGGAAATGCAATCCAAAACCACAATGATGGTGGTGAGAGCATGATGTAGTATGTACAGATGTCAAAATACTGTACACCTGAAACTTATATAATGTTATAAGCAGTTACCAAAATAAAAATAATAAAATGTGACTAAAATGTAAAAAAAACAACAACCTACACACAATGAAATATTACTCACACCCATTAGGATGGCTATAATAAAAAAGATGAGGATGCTGGGATAGCTCAGCAGGTTGAGTGCTTGCCTTGCAATCATGAGGTCCAGGGTTCAATTCCCGGCCCCAGTCTATGCAAATCCATATGCTGACCTGAGGCATGACTGGTAATTGCCAGGATGGCACAGAGATGACAGCTCTTGCCTCCCACGCAAGAGGCCCCTGGTTCGGTTCCTACCCTATGCGGCCCCACATCCACCTGTGTAAAATGAAACCATGTCACAACTAATGATGTACAATTATGGAAACTGCCCTGGGCTCTACCCAGTTCTCTCTCTGTCTCTCTGTTTCTCTGTCTCTCTCTGTCTCTGTCTCTCTCTCTCTCTCTCTCTCTCTCTCAGTCACTTTCTCTCTGAATTAGAAAAAAAAAGATGGATAATCAGTTTGGTGAGGATGTGAAGAAATTGGAACTTGCATATGTTGCTGGTGGGAATGTAAATGGTGCAGCCACTTTAGAAAACAGTTTGGAAGTTTCTCAAAAGGTTAAACACAGAAGTTACTATACAACCTAGTAATTCCATGCCTAGGTTATATTCCCAAGAGAATTGAAATCACATCCATCCAAAAACTTGGACACGAATGTTCATGGCAGCCTTAGCTATAAAAACGTAGTAAAAAATAATAATAATAATAAGGAAAGCAGAAACAATCCAAATGTCCATCAACTGATAAGTGGATAAAAAAAGATGTGATATATCCATGCAATAGAATATTATTCAACCATAAAATAATGAAATTCTAGCACACTCTACACACATGGATGAGACTTGCAAACATTATGCTAAATAAGTCAACCAAAAAAGAACCACATATTGTGTGATTCTGTTGACATGAAATGTTCAGAATAGGCAAGTCCATAAAGAAATATTAGTGGTTGCCCAAGGCTGGGATAGTTAGGGAGAAATGGAATGACTGCTAAAAAGACATAAGGTGTCTTGTGGGGTGATGAAAATGTCCTAAAATTGGTTGTGGTGGTGATAGCACACTTTGTAAACATACTCACAGAACTGTAAAAAATAAAAATAAAAAAAATTGGTAATAACCATCATAAGAATTGAAAAGGTTGTTTTTCATCAGTCTCATGGCTATGGCATTGCGTTTGTCACAAATCCAACTCAACTAACGTTAAGTGAGATCTGAATCTTGAAAGGGTTGTGAACTTTGACCTTCTTGAGGGAAAATACTGAACTCAGTATTTGATGTAAAAAAAGATGAATTTCTCATCTGTCTTCAAAGACAGCTGTATTTCTAAGGCACAGTCTCCCTAAATAAAGCCAGATTGATGTTTTGGGAGGCGTAGCGTTCAAGGATTGGTGGGTTCAGAAGCGGGGCGTCCAGCGATAGATGGCTTTGCAGCTTAGTTGTGGTCATTGTTATAAAGCAACGGAGGACCAGCTGATTTTCAGAAGCCCGGTCCCTGGACTGAAGAAGCACTTGCTGATTGGTTGTTGTCTAGACGTAGGGGCTGTAATAGATTTACTAACTTCTAGGAGCCTAGTTACCGGAGTGAAACTGTTGTTGACTGGCTGATTTTCAGAAGCATAGGAGTGAAGCTGTCGCTGATTGGTTGACTTTCAGAGCCCTTGTACTGATGTGAAATCATTTGTATTATGGTGGTTGCGTGTTCAAGACAGTGAACTTGATCCGAAAGCCTTTTTCTTTCTTGAATAAGAAAACTACATACTTTTAATTTCTAGTCCCTTCTTTTGACCTCCCCTCAGCTAACTGACTAGACACCACAGGAATTGCCTAGATATTTTTATTTGTGGAAGTAGGATTTTCAGCTAGTGTTGCCATTTAAGTGATTTTAATCGCCAATTACTTTGGCGGAAAAATAGCTCTAATATTTTTGTAATTGATTGCAACCAAGGTTAGCACAGAATATCTAAAGCGTCCTCACAAAGTCAATGAAGGGCGCAGGACAAAATCATTAAATACGTCCTGTATATACAGGACGCCTGACAACCCTATCAATGATGTATTGCCTCCGTTTCAAACGAGAAGACTGAGGTTTGATGGGATTAGGTTTCTTGTGTATGGCTCTGTCGTCGGAAGCGGGTCAGGCCAAGATCTGGACGGAAAGGGGAGGGGTCCTCGGGGACCCCACAAGCCCCTACCGGCCGTGCCCCGCGTGTGCTGCGCGCGTGCGGCTGCTGCGGTCGGCCAGGCATCGGCTCAGTGTGTGAAGACAGCACGCGGCATTGATCAGCAGCGGGTTACCGAACAGTGGCGAAGCACTCGTCTGGGAGACCGGGGGAGGCGAGCGGGCACTGAGCTGCTTAGGTCCCAGGGCTGTCCGGGCATACGGTGGCGGTAGCAGGGGCTTGCAGGAGACCGAGGCCGGCTCCACGGGGCGGGACAGAGCAGAGCCCCGCCCCTGGGCGCGTCCGTGTGCGTGGCCGGGGGCGCCGCCGAGACCCGCTCCCTGATGCGGGGCCTGAGCGCGGGGCAGAGCGGCGGCGCGAGCCCTCGCCCTGCGGACGGGCGCCTCCAGCCGCCGGCTTAGCCGCCACGCAGCTCAAGGAGGGCGCGGCCACCGCCCCCGCGTCCCCGCCGGCCGCGAGGCCCCCATCCCGCCGCCTGCGCGCGCGCCCCCGCCCCGCGCGCCCCCGCGCGCCGCGCCCCCCGCCGCCCGCCCGTCGCCGTGGCCCTGTAACCGCCCCGCGGGCCTGTGCGACCCTCGCAGCGGCACGGCTGTCTTCCGCCGCCTGCTGCCCGCCGCCATGGACGTGTACCCCCGGCACGGGCTGGGGCCGCCCCGTGCACGGACCCCCGGCGGCCCCGGCCGCGGGTCGCCCTCCGTCAGGTATGCGGGGCCAAGGCTGCAGGGGCGGGCGGCCGGGGCGGGGGTCACGGCTTTGCTGGGGTCCGGCGACCCCTCCCGCAGCAGGGCGTGGCCCGACATGGCTTCCTTGCGGATGGTTTTTCCCTAAACGGCTCCCTGAGGAACGTCTCCCCAGGAACGGCGCTGGGTAGGGACTCCCACGGCTCCCGTGTGACACCCCCACCTCTAAAGAACGTTTCTCCCAGGAAGGGTTCCCCTATGGAGAACCTCCATACTGGCTTCTCAATGGACAGCCAGCTCACTTTCCTGCCCCAGAGGTTATTGCCTCCAGAAACGGCTACACGTAGGGAACTCACAATAGCTGCCCTGTACAGACCCTCCAGGTGGGTCTCCCTAGGAGCGGCTCACCTGCAATGCCTTTCCCCGCTCACGGAGGCGTCCCTAGGGCACCCCTCCCGGCCCTGCGTGCGCGCAAACACACGGCGTTCCCGGGTGCGCCCTCCTCACCTCCCCGGCCCCAGCCGCGCCGCCCCCTCACTCCACAATGGAGAGCGCAGGTTGTGGGACTGCAGGTCATTAGGGGCGCAGGAGAGAAAACCGGGTGGATAGGGATAAGAAGCCCAGAACCCCCGGAAGCGGCGGACGCTAGGCCCCTGACCCGAGGGACGAGAGCTCCCGGGTACCTCGATGTGGGAAGGGTGGTGTCGGGAGGGTCCCTGCCCTTTTTCGATAAAGGAAGATCCGTTTGCATTTCCTGCTTGTGCCTTTGGGGCTGACCTTGATAGTCTGGGCATTGTTTGTGATGGAGCTGGCATGGGGCCGCTTGGAAGGTTGGAATGATGGAAGGGTTTCGGCAGAGACCGTTGAGAGGGAGGGAGGGAGAGGGAGAAAGAAATGGGCTTTGGTGCTGCTAAACTGCCATGAAACCAGAAGACGGTTTTTTGAGGTTTTTTGGGGTTTGCTTTTTCTCTACTCTAGCCACGTAGCAAAGCAAATATGATTCCCTTGAAAGGAGACTGTCAACTTACGTTACAACAGCTTTTTCTATATCCTTGTTATGGGGCTTTAGGCGTTGCATGTTTAACTTTTTGCTTGCTATTCTGGTTTTTGTTTTGTTGTTTGTTTTGTTTTAAAGATTTATTTTATTGATTTTTTGACAGAGAGAAACAGAGACAGAGAGAGACAGAGAGAAGGGGGGAGGGCCCAGAACAGTCTCCATAGTTGACATTAGCCTTTCATACAGTCTCACTCCACAGGTGGGCACAGGGCTGCTCAGGGCAGGAACTGGGCCGGGAGCCTCCCACATAGGTCCCAGCAAGAACTGAACTGGGGGCGCTCCCCAGTTCAGCATGTGGGTCCGCATGGGCTTGGGCCGGGATTCGATCCTTGGTCCTTGGGTCTTCAAAGCAAGCGCTTTACCCGCTGAGCCATCTCAGCTTTCCCTTTGTTTTGTTTTAATGAAACCAAATTTATGGAGAGCAAGAACTGAATCTTAGAATCCTGTCCCTCTCTTGACTTCCTGTCATTCCTTCCCCCACTCCAGCAACTAAAGCATGTTTGTTGAATGAATAAAGGATAGAAGAGCTGAAGCTATTATAAATACCTATGGTTGTTGCATTAGGGAATCCGAATTTGCTTCTAATTTGTCAGGTGGCATTGTTTGAATTCCTGCTCTGCCCTTCAGTGGAATTCCTTGTGTTTAGCTGCTTATGGTAACCATCTCCAATTCATCCAAACGTCCTAACATTTATGGCAGCCAATTTCCCTGTTAGAAAGTATTTGAACTTTGTATAGAATAGAAACTGCACAGAATACTTTAGAACCTGGAGCAACCATCCGTTAAATCTAGGCTCTGTGTAGACTTGGGGTTCATCCCAGATCATCTTGAGCTTAGAAATTTTAAGTCTTTGAGACTTTAAGGGAGAGAAAAAAAAAGCTTTCCAGTAAAGTCCATCTCTTAAGATAACTGCTGCTTTCCCTCTTTTTGATAACCTGGCAGTGTGCAGCTTTTTTAAAGTAGTTTGTTTTTTTTTAATGATAATATAAATGTTAGCTAACTTTTAAAATCATACTCAAAACTCTGAATCTTCATCAAGTAAGTGACTTGAGTGAAATTTGTTAGTCTTCAGACAAGGGAGTAGTGCAAGGAGCCCTAAGGCCTGGCTATTATACATTTGGTAAAGAAATTTGGTTAAGGTTCCTCTTCTTTCCCCACATAACTGTTATCTGTCCAAGCCTCTTTCCCTGACTTTTGACACTGAATGTTTCTAGCAAGTTTGGGCTCAGCACTTTTTCTGTCACCATCCTTGGCTTTTTTGTTGCACTCTGACTCCTGAGTGATGAAAGAGGTAGGCCTAACTGGTGAAGTTAACATTCCTAAAGACCCATAGATAGTACTTTGCAAGTGTGTGGTATTCATTTTCACAGATGGGAAATAGAGATCAGGAGTTAAAATCTTGTTGCTTAGAACTAGACGCTTCTTTTGAAGGATATGGTAGTCATTAGTGCTGTTCATCACATATCTTTGATTTCTATCTCCTGGGCATGTGGTACAGTTGTACTTGAAGTTGGTTATGGCCTTGTGAGTTGCTTTAGGTCAGTGAAATGTGCACAGGAATAATGTGAATACCTTCTGAAGTATAATTTACCACTGTCTCTGATATGGTGACTGTTGGTACTTCGGATAGTGGCTAGTCCTTCAGTGTGGGACCCAGAGCAAGCTTCCAGGTGACCTATGTTTGACATGGAGAGTAAGCAAGAAGTAAAACTTTGTTGTTCCAAGCCACTGAGATTTTGGAGTTATTACCAAGTTACTATCTTGACTTGTACTAAGGAACCAGTAGAAATAGCTGACATATGCTTTCCTACTTCATATTTTTTTTTTTTTTTTTTTTTGCAGAGGGATCCAATCCTGTGCAGGATTTAACAGTTTAAATTTAACTGCCTTTCTATACAAATAATTCAATTTACACTGTGCTAACTATTGTGGATTCAAACAAATAAGTCCCCTGCCCTCAAAGAGCTCCTTTTGTTTTGTTTTTTTTATATATTTTATTTATTTATTTATTTTGACAGAGAGAGAGAGAGAGAGAGAGAGAGATAGAGAGAGAGATAGAGAGAGAGAGATAGAGAGATACAGATACAGAAAGAGAACTGAACTGGGGAAACTCCCAGTTCAGCATATGGTTCCGCACGGGCTGGGGCCGGGATTCGATCCTCGGTCCCCGGTGCTGCAAAGTGAGCGCTTAACCCACTGAGCCATCCCGGCTTCCCCAAGAGCTCCTTTTGTAAGTGGAAAGGGAGAAAAACAGTAAAAATCATAATTCACAGTGGTGAGAAATAAGTACTGAGGAAGACATAGCACTGAAGGAACAATAATATAAGAGAGCATAGTCTATTTTGAGCTCAGTTGTTAGAAGAATGGAGTTGCCATTTACTGATTTGGGAACACTGGAATAAGAGCAGGTTTGTGTAGAAAATAAGAGTTCAATTTTGGCCTTGTTCATTTTGAGTTGCCTAATACATATTCAAGTGGAGATATTGGGTAGGCAGCTGGATATTAGTCTGGAGTTCAGGAGAGAGATTGGGACTGGCAGTGCCACACATATGCTGATGACTCACAAATTTTTATTTAAAGCTGTGAAACTAGATAGAGATTCAGAGAGTAAATGTACATTGAGGACCAACATCTGAACCCTAGGATATCCTATGTATAAAAGACAAGTGTAGCAATGTCTTCCAAGGCAGAGTATCATGAAGATTTTGAGCACTATACAGACAAATAATATGTACAAATCACACAGATAGGGTCAGGAATCATCGGAATATAGCAGGTTTAGAAACCATAAGATAATGGAGCAAGCAGTGTTTTCTGAAGGAAAATGGATTTCCACCCAGAATTTCTGTATCTAGCCAAACTCTCAGGCAGGTGTGAGGGAAGGATAAAGAAAGACATGTCACACATACAAGGTCTCAAAGTTTGACTTCCCATACACCCTTTATTGAGAAACCACTAGAGAATGTGCTCTAGTAAAACAGAATCTGACTAAGGGGTTCCTATGCTGTGATTCCAATACCTTGTTAAGGGATTTTACTCTGAAATTTTAATAAAAAAAGAAAAAGCAGAGTTTGCAACTTAGGTATTTAAAACTGTTATCTGATTCTGAGCCCTAGTTTGAGGAAAAGTCAGCTTGTTTGGCATGCTTTGTGTTTTCAGTTTCTAAAGATTTATTTTTATTGTTTTTGACAGAGAGAGAGAGAGATACAGAGACAGAAGTGGGAGGGCCCAGAACAGTCTCCATAGTTGATATCA
Organism: Craseonycteris thonglongyai; assembly: GCA_004027555.1. Classification (NCBI taxonomy): domain Eukaryota; kingdom Metazoa; phylum Chordata; class Mammalia; order Chiroptera; family Craseonycteridae; genus Craseonycteris; species Craseonycteris thonglongyai. The sequence continues at coordinate 12,761 of PVKE010042821.1, forward strand.
TTGGTTTTCCCACATAGTTTCATTCCACAGGTGGGCGCGGGGCTGCACAGGGCAGGAACAGGGCCGGGATCTCACCCCAGTGAGAACCGAACTGGGGGCACTCCCCAGTTCAGCATATGGGTCTGCACGGGCCGAGGCCAGGATTTGAGCCTTGGTCCCCGGGGCTGCAAAGTGAGCATTTAACCCACTGAGCCATCCCGGCTTCCCCGAGTTTCTTATTTTGAAGTAATTATAGATTTATAGATGAGTTGCAAATATGCTATAGAGTGTTCTTATATAGTCTTCAACCAGTTTCTTTCAATGTTAACATATTACATATATAGCCATGGTGCATCTATCAGAATTAAGAAATTAATATTGGCACACTACTTTAGTTTACTTAGTGAACTTTTGTTTACTTGGCGTTTTAGTACTCCAGACTTTACTTGGATTTCCCTGGTTTTTCCACTAATATCCTTTTTCTATTCCAAGATACAATCCAGAAATCCACATTGCGGTTAGGTTTTGGCATGCTTTTAATAGTCAAAGTGATGGAAAGTAATTGTGGATGCTTTCTGAATGAAGACTTGTGAAACTGACTTTACAAAGAGCAGATTGTGTTGGGAAGATGCAAAAGGAAGACATAAAACCCCTACACTTGGGAAAGCCGGGACGGCTCAGCGGGTTGAGCGCTCGCTTTGAGGCCATGAGGACCGAGGATCGAATCCCGGCTCCGGCCCAGGCAGGACCCACGTGCTGAACTGGGGAGTTCCCACAGTTCGGTTCTCTAACTGTCTCTGTCTCTGTCTCTGTCTCTCTCTCTATCTGTCAAAAAGTAAAATAGAAATAAATATGCACT
>PVKE010042822.1:0-13596 GCA_004027555.1 Craseonycteris thonglongyai
ACAAAACTCAGTACAATATATAAAGCAATACCATTCTACTCTAGCTATACAGTGTTGCATATTAATGGCTCTGATTTTTGCCTGCAAAATGTCTCCTTCTTTGTTAAAAAGAGAAATCAGCAACTGCTAGAGGGGTTTTAGAGACACTCCAGCATAAGGCCGGATGGAATGCCTTAAGGCCATTAAAAGTAATGTTGGAGACCAGAAAAGGAAATTACCTTTCTCCCTGTGTGGTTCAATGGTATTGCCATGTCTATGCATAAACATAAATCATATCTTGTTCTATGAATGGAAGACTCTTTAAGCTTTGGGAAACATTGGGCCATTGGCCTTAAGAGTGCTTTCTAGATCTTAAATGGTACAATACTCTGAGACAAACTGTCTAATCAGAGGCAGGGAGGAGAGATGACAGTTGAAGCCCACCAAAAGTCAGCTAGTGCTTCCACTTCTTCCAGCCCTAGCCAAAATGTCACATCCCATTTTCTCTCTTCTACCTGGTGAACATAAGTCAATTGACTTCAGCCTATAAAACTCTAATAACACAGAAGGCTAGAGGCAAACAAAAAAGGTGAAATCAGGGGAAGCGGGGATGGCTCAGTGGGTTAAGCGCTCACTTTGCAGCGCCGGGGACCGAGGATCGAATCCCGACCCTGGCCCGTGTGGAACCATATGCTGAACTGGGAGCTCCCCCAGTTCAGTTCTCTCTCTGTCTCTCTCTGTCTCTCTCTCTCTCTCTCTCTCTGTCAAAAATAAATAAATGAATAAAAATATATTTTAAAAAAAAAGGTGAAATCAATTACAGATCTAGGAGTCTACATGATCTGGACAAATGAAGAAAAATCTTAGCTCCTCAGCTAAGAAGTGAGCTCACATCTAACATCAGGGTATTTGAAACATCTCTTGTAGCAGCAATATGATGAATCTTAATGGAATGCTTCACTTTTTAGGCCAATGTTTGGAACTTTATAAACAGTATCTCCTATCACTTTATGTACCAGTTTATTCCTGGCCAGAATTATTTTTTGTCAATTAAACACACCTTGAGTCCCATATTTATTCTCAGACACAAAAAAATGCTGTCATGAGGCCAAGACACCCCAGGATTTGCCAGTTTGTGAAGAAGGAGAGAAGCATTATACCAGTACTGAATTTTTTTTTAAAGATTTATTTTGTTTTTGACACAGAGAAAGACAGAGAAAGACAAAGAGAAGGGGGAGGACCAAGAGCAGTCTCCATAGTTGTACAGTAACAACTTTCCACATGGTTTTCATTCCACATATGTGGGCGGGGGCCACACAGGGCAGGAACCAGGCGGGGGGCCTCCTGCATGGGAGGCACCCAGTTCCTCACATGGGTCTGCATGGGCTGGGGCCAGGATTCAATCCTCGGTCATCAGGGCATAAAAGCTAGCACTTACCCCACTAAGCCATCCCAACTTCCCCAGCATTAAATTCTTTTCTTTTTCCTACCCAAAAACCCTGAAAACCTAAATCCACAAAGATATCTGTACCTAAATGTTCTTTGAAGCACTGTTCAATGCGACCAAGTCATGGAAAAAACCAAAGTGTCCTTTGATAGATAACTGGATAAAGAACTTGTGGTATATTTACACAATGGAATACTACTCAGCGATAAGAAAAGATGAAATACAGTCATTTGTGACAACGTGGATGGACCTTGAAACCCATCTTATTAAATGAAATAAGTTAGACTGAAAGAATTAAGAAACATATGACCTCACTTATAGGTGGATTATAAAAAGGAAAGTAACAAAGAAACAAAAACTTATGGATACACTCAATTGTTTGGTGGTTACCTGAGGGGAAGGGGGTTGGGGGTGGGGGAGTGGAGAAGGGGAAGCAGTTGGGAGTGGGTACCAGATACATTGTGATGGAGGGAGAGCTTATTCTGGGTGGTGGGCACATAATGCAATACATAGACAATATAATTTAGAGTTGTATACTTGGAAACTATGTAATTGTTACTAACCAATATCACCCCAATAAATTTAAAAATTAAAAAAAAAAGCATTGAATTCTTAATGAAGCTGAGGAGGAAAGTAAGTAAGGGCCATCACCCTTGGTTATAGTTGCAGACCCTCAATCTATGTTATTGTCAGTTTTTCTAAGTAGTCTCTTTGTTTGCTTTGTTCAATACATCAGTCATTTCAAAGTTTTAAAAATTAATAAAATTTTAAATCTATTTTAATTGTTTACAAAAGACCAGTTACTTCTGGGTGCTCAGTGTTATGGTTTGCCTAAATCATTTCATTAAGAAAGTCCGTAGAATTCCTTTGATTTCAGAAAGGTAACTCCCTCTTGTGGCAAGAGCAGTTTTTGCAGCCAATTCTAAAGCATCTGAGTTCCTCGATGTTGAGAGCTGGTACAGATTTTACAGATGAAGTAACTGAAACCTAGCGAGGACAAATAACTTTCAGTGTTTGTATCTGGTTGGTGACTGAGCCATATCTAGTACACATGTCCCCTGTGGCCTGGCTAAGGGCCTTTTCTCTATTTCTGAGAAGTTTAATCACGTTCTCACTGGTGTGATTTCATTTCTCCAGACTTCACTTTCTGCTACCTCTCAATGGAGCTGGTACAGATGCTGTACTCAGTCTGGGAAGGCAACATTCTCCTCCACATGAAAGCTGTTTCTTGGTGAGTTGTTTCTATGAGTCAATTAACTGTTTCTCATGGCTGGACTATAAGCTACATCCCTTACACCTGACAGCAATTTGGTCCATAAGACAAAGGCTTCCTTCATCTCTTTGGGAACAAGCCACCACCCATCATCAAATGGGAGCTACTTCTTGTCTATTTGTCTTCCATCAGTTTCTGGCTTCTTGTGTCAATGGGTAGAGCCAAACACAGTACTGAGTGCTACGGAAGAACACATTCACACCTGACTTTTCTATAAGGGGTGAAATTTGTAAGTGCTTGAAATATAATAGAACTCTCTGGAATCTTGCTACTCAACATATGTTTTGTAGACTACTAGCATGAATATCACCTAGGCATCTCCAAGAAATACAGAATCATCTTATTAAAAAAAAAAGCACATTCTGATTTCATAGGTATAAGGGCCAAAATTCTGCATTTCTCACAAGCTCTAAGGTAATGGCAATCCTGTTGGTTTCATAAGCCACACATTGACCTGCAAGCTCTCACAGTAAATTAAGTCACCTACCCACACTGAGACACAATCTCAGTCTTGCTTGTTTTGTAACTGGGTACAGCTTAAAAGTTTCTTATCAAAGTGAAGAGAATTACAAGCTCTTGGATTTCATAAACTTGTGAAGAGAGCCACCACTGACAGCCTAATAAATTGTGCTGTGCTCTGCTCCATGTAGATTTTAGTCACCAGTGAGTAGAGAGAAAGACTTTAGTTCTCGGATTCCCAAATACACTTCTTATCCTGGCCATGCATCGTACCTCTAAGTGGACCATAACACCTCAGATCTACAAATCAGAAAGTTTCTGCTTAGAATAAGATTCAAGTCCAGCGGATTTACACACTCAGCCCCTACTATCTGTGAATAACTCACTAGGTTTCCATCATCCAAAAGATCTATTCCTAGCAGGTCTTCCAGTAGAAGCACACATCAGTCTTTACTTGAACTGACCATGAGGCAAACAAAAACCAGGAATTGAGGGAATTTGGAAAAAATAAAGCAGCATCAGGAAGTGATGCCCACTGGCAGAAGAGGAAACTAAATGGTCTAAACAAAACAAAACTCAGATATCACACGATGATTCTGGTGTCTTCTGAGAAAAAAAAACATTCATAGTTTTCCATAGTTACTTTACTTTGATTGATTTGGAGCATAGAGATAAATGTTTCTCATACTTACAACATTTTGGATACATTAATTAGGGATCATAACTTCACATTTTCATCTATTACAACCAACAGAAATGATGACTTTTGGAAAATCAATTCTAGTCTAGTTCTGAAGTGATTTTGTAAATAATCACCCTTAGGAAATACCAAAGAATTTTTGTCCCCACTTGAGAAGTGCAGGTAAGGACGCACTAAGGCTGAGCAGCATTCTGGTGAAGCCTCCATTACTACTGTGGCCTACCGCCCTTTGAAACAGCTTCTGAAATGGAGATCTGCAGGGAGCTGGTTTCCTGGGGAGCACCATACAGAACTATACATGTACAGAATTAGGAAGGATTGGGAAGCCGAGGACCTTTTGAGAAACGAGTGACCTGCAACGCAGTTACAAAAGAGACTCAGCTGATCCCACCAAGAGTTCTGAAGCAGGGATGGGCCTGCATAGCTCCTGCAGATTGAAGGTAGGAGACCATGCATTTTTTTCTGCACAGTCATCAGATAGGGACTGTGACTAGAGATGGTGCAAACTTCTATGAGGGGCTTCCTTGGATTAAGACAATTTCCAGGAAGGAATCAGATGCGAAGGGAGCATACAGTAGCCAACAGTCGTAGAAAGGACACTCAGGCAATGAGAGCTCTGATCCTGAAAGGTGGACAAGGACTATCTGAGCTTCACAACGACACATCCACCTCAGTGACCAATTGCAGACATTCATCTTCTTATTCTTCAATACTATTGATGTCTTGGGGCTGCTATCTTTCATCTTTTGGGGTATTTGTCTAACAAAGTAGAATTATCTGGAGCAACTTTAAAAATATGCCTGTACCCCATTCCTACTCTGTGATTGAGCTGATTTTAATGGGAAGCCAGGGTTGAAACCTATAGGCCCAACAGATCAAAAAGTTATTCTTAAATCTGAAGGATACTAATGTCCCTTAATATTTACATGCTGTGTCTCAGGATTACATGTGGCTGACACAGGGCAAGACTGCAAGCTGAGAATTCCAGCAACCACTGCTCCAAAGGGATTAATTAGAGATGTCTATGGTGTTTAGGGGAATGAAACAGCCAACATAAACACGTATACGACCACCTCGTTCCTGCTGCCATCTCCCAGGACTTCACAGATGAGTTTTATTGGTGAGAATTTAAACGTTTGAAGCTTATAGTTTGTTTCTTTTTCTTTATGTAGCTCATAGTTTGTTTCTCTTTCTTCTTATTTTTGGTTCAATGTATGCCTTTGGGTCCTTGTATAAAGGAGACTTTTATCCACCTAGCTCTTGTAATCCCACCAGTTTTGGCTGCAGTACAGTGGTAGCTAGCCTTTCACAGCAGAAAAAAATATGCATGGAGCCTCATTCAAATCATATTATCCCAAACATAACAGTCATGTGCTGTAAAAATAAAAGTTCCATCAATGCAGGCAGGCTCTACTTAAGATAGCAGCTTTATGAAGTCAGTGTTCCTAAGATATGCTTTTATGTGTTCTGCTTTGTGGTATGTGTGTGTGTGTGTATGTATATATATATATATATATATATATATATATATATATATATATATTGATTTTGTACTATGGAATTATTCAAATATACAAATAATACTTTTTAATGTAGAAATATAGTATATCTGACTTTTCTTATTCATTACCTAGTTTAAACAATTATCAATATGTAGCCAATTTTGTTCATTAATACCTACAATTTCTGCCACCACCTCTTCCTCCCAAAAACCCTGGATTCTTTTGAGGCAAATCCCAGGTATATCATTCTGTTCATAAATACTTTAGAGGAGACATGTTTTTTAATTCCTGTCAATATTACTAATTTATCAGCACATCTCCTAGAATTGATGTGAGCCATCAGTCTATATCAGAAATGGAAGACTACAAAATTATTCATTCAATGAACAGATACTAGACCCCTCATGCATGCATGATATTTAGGACAGAAAATAGAAATGTACATGGCATTTGTCTTTAGGAGTTTTAAGTAGTGTGTGTGTGTGTGTGTGTGTGTGTGTGTGTGTGTGTGTCTACAATCTATGACTGTTGTGGGCAAGGGAGGACAAAGCTTTGGGGAAAACTTTTCACCAAAACTATTTCTTAAGTGAATTTTGAACATTCATAGTCAAATGATGACATGGAAGTTGAAGGAAGTTCTAGGCAGTGAGAAGAACCATATGAAATTCCTAACTTCTGCAACACGTTAATGCCTATATACTCACCTGTTAAAATTAGTCTGTTTAATCAGCCTTCCTAAGGGTTTTATTTGACAACACTCTGACACTTGACCACAGTCAGCCACTCTTATTCCACATAAAACCTCCAAAATGAATCTCATCTTAAAGAGAGAGCAGGTCTACTTATCTATGACCTCTTTGAAATGCTGTACTAGCATTTATATCTTAGATTACTTAGCTGACCATAAAAATTCTCAGTGGTACTGTATGGAAGGAGATATATGTGGATCTGAGTGAATCAGAAGGCATGTTCTACAGAGGGTGACTCAGTGCCATCATCTCCACATAAGATTACCCAATGGGTCTATTAGATTTGAGTATTTGTGGTGTAACACAAAAAGGCAAATGATAGCTGAAATACGAATAAAGTCAATTAAATTGGATCTCTGAATGTTGAGTTGTTCTCTTCTCACATGCTCTCCAAGAAAAATTACTTAAATATTTATAGGGAGAAATTTGAATAACACTGATGACATGTATACAGAGATATTTTGGTATCTTGAAGTATTTTATAGATGATGATATTAATAAAATGAATTAATCACTGCTAATTTCTATTTGAAAACTGGGGATGCTGGGATAGCTCAGCTGGCTGAGCACTTGCCTTGCAACTGCAAGGTCTGGGGATTGAATCATGGCCCTGACCCATGCAAACCCATATGCTGAACTGTGGTTCAACTAGTAACCACTGGGATGGCAGCGAAGATTCTCACCTCCCATGCAGGTGGCACCCAATTTGGTTCCCACCCCACATAGCCCCATACTGACCTATGTGAAATAAAACCATGTCACAACTAATGGACAACTATGGGGGCTGCTCTGGGCCCTCCTCACTTCTCTCTCTCTCTCTCTCCCACTTTCTCTCAAAACAATAAAAAAACTTCAGAAAAATAAATAAATAAAAACTGCTATGTAAAGTGACATGCTAAATCTTTTTTTAGATTTTATTTTATTTAATGTTCACAGTAAACTTATGAAGTAGGTCCTAAAATTATACTCATTATACAGATAAAAATACAGACAGAAAAAGTTTAAGAATTTTACCCAAGATCATAAAAGCAGTAAATCTGGTGTTTGAGCCTAGTGTGACTTCAGCATCCAGTGTTAACACTGTTCAATATACCTTCATTATAGATTTTTCTGATATTTTATGATTTCTATGTAGAGCCAGGCTACCTTAAGTCATTTTGAGACTGTGAGGCTTGCTTTGTGACAATCATTTGACCCTGATAGCTTATAACCCAAAAGATGTACCTCTATACAGATGTCAATACAGTATTATCTATAATAATCACCTCTCCCCAAATTAGAAACAGTTTTTATTAAAAATAGCATGATGCCTATGAATGGGTACGTGTGTGTGTATAGTACATCCATATGACAAACTCTTTTTCAGTCATAAAAACACATACTTAAAAAATAAATGGAGAAATAGAATATATTTGAAATACATAAGTAAAAATAAAAATCATTAAAATATTAAATTAGGATAAAAACTATGTGTGTGTATATATGTGTATGTATATATGTAGTTTGCCATACACACACACACACACACACACACACACACACAGGTCTCCCACCCCCTAACATCTGAAAGTAGATTGTTGTTGTGAATACTCTTTGTTCATAAAAGTTAAATCACTTTTTTTTTAAGACTTATTTTTTTGTTTTTGAGAGAAAGTAGAGAGAGATGGAGATAAAGAGAAAGAGAAAAGAGGGGAGGGCCCAGAGCAGTCTCCACAGTTTGTACCATTAGTTGTGACACGCTTTCATTCTGCACAGGTGGATGTGGAGCTGCACAAGGTGGGGACCAAACTGGGGCTCCTGCATGGAAGGCAAGAACCTCTGCTGCTGAGCCATCCCAGCCATTGTCAGTTATGCTTCAGGTCAGTGTATGGGTTTGCCAGGCCAGTGCCGGGGCTTGATCCCCAAACCTCACAGTTGCAAAGGATGAGTTAAATCTGCTGCGGTATCATGGCATCCTTGATACAATTTTCCTTTTGTGAAAGACTTACATTGCTACCATAGTATAAAAGCAAAAATCTTCAGGGTTTTTTTTTGTTTTTGTTTTTGGTTAGCAAAAACAGGTACTCATGTAGGTCTTTTGTAAAGAAAATTAATATATATCTAAACCTACATATATCTATCATCTATCAATTTGTCTGTCTGTCTGTCTGTCTAGAGAGAGAGACAGAAATAGAGAAATATATGTCTAGGTAGTATTTAGAGGTTAGACATTTTGGGGAGGAGAGTATAAAATATTATTTATTTACACTTTTCTAAAATAAACTTCTACCGATCCAATCAGAAAAGGATTTTAATTTGTAAGTATATCTGTCTCTGTTTTTGACATTAAAATTTTGGTTGAAGAATGTTTTATAAATGTAAGAGAATTCTGCAATTTTACAAATGTTGAGAGAAAATTCAAAGAAAACTCTCTATTGAAATGCTGTGGTAAGTACCGGTACTTCTAGGCTTGTCTTTATCTTGACCCATTTCTAAATGCTTTTAACAGAAAATAATGCCTTCCTTGTACATACATCACCTTTCTTCAAGCTCCTGAAGGTCTTTCCTTCATTGATACTTATCTGACAGAGTAAATCAAATTGTCATTAATCCATATTTGCAGGAAAATACACTAATAGAAAAGACAATTAGAGACTGCTAAATATTCTGTACTAAATAATCTGCTGCAGTGCAGTGTTACGTAGTTTGTTTCAATTTTTCATGGAGTCATACGTTCTTCATGAATATGGTATCCTCAAAACTATCTTTTCTTTAGATAACGCAATGGAAAAATCAAATAATTAAAGCTGCAGACAAGAAGTATTAAAAACTTCAGGTGATGCTGAGATGGCTCAGTGGGTTAATTACTCACTTTGCAGCCTCGGGGTCCAAGGATCAAATCCCAGACTCGGCTTGTGTGGACCCATATGCTAAACTGAGGTGTGGCCCCCAGTTTGGTTCTCGCCAGGGTAAGCTTCCCATGTGAGAGGCCCCAGGTTTGGCCCCCAGCTCGTAGGAGGCCCCCACCTGGTTCTTGCCCTGCGTGGCCCTCGCCCACCTGTGTCAAATGAAACCATGTCAAAAACTGATGACATACAACCATGGAGACTGCTCTGCCCCCCCCCCTTCTCTCTGTCTCTCTGTCTCTGTCAAAAATAATAAAATCAATCTTAAAAAAAGATTTAAAACTTTAAGCAGAAAAAAAGAGAAGAGTAAAAGAAAAGAAGTGAACATTTTTAGAGAAAATACTTGAAACCTTTAATGCATCTGCCATTTAAAGAGAAAACCCACTTAAATGAGACCCAAATGCATTGGGGGGAAAGGCCATTCTTTGTTAGTCAGGAAATTAGTGATTTTTGTTGATTGTGTCCTTTGAGTAAGGACTCTGGTATTATTGATTAGATTGCAGAGTTTCAAATACATTTTAAATGACTTTATAGACCCATCAAACATCATTTAGGATGCTTGAACTCACTGAAAATGAGTTCTATGGTTTCTATAGAAGCAAAAGCTGCATTTGAGGGATCCTTTTTGGCAGACTGGCACCCTTTACAGGGAAGGCTAATGATATTCCAGTTTCCTACCCAGGCCTGGTTTTCTCCATTTGTTGAAAACAATGAGATTATTTTGAATGGATTTTAAATGTCTCAGAGAATAGCACTTTTCCATAATCCAGTCAAGAGGCCTGACCCTCACACTTCGCTCAGAAATTGACTTAAAAGTTCAAGGGATGATACAAAGTCATAAATGTTCTTACTGGCTGAAGAGGGACTAGTAGATACTTTTCAACCTGAAGAACTTTGGTAAAAGTATTTAAAAAATTCTAAAATCTTAAGATCTCTAAGAAATAACACTGAGAAGTGAACCTAATATTAGAATCATATGAGGTTTTCATTCTATTCAAACTCAACCCCAGCCCATCTTTTAAAATTTGTTTCTAGCTCTATTTTTTCTCCATGAAATTGCCTATATCACTCCACATCTTCTTCGTCCCCTCACCTTCTCTCTCTTTTTGTCAGCATTTAGCATTGACAATTAGACAAATCAAGTAATAATGTAACAATTCAAGAGTTTCACCAGACAGCTTAAAGTTTTGTGAAACTGTACCTTCTATATTAGTCATTGATCATAGTGCCTAGTCCAATGTTCAAAAACCAAAATTCTACTGTGTAAATTTTAAAGATCTTATTGGCTTTGTTCAGTGATTCATGAATTGAGCAAAGTCCAATCTAGCAGACAGAAAGGCACTCCAAGGGGTTGTACAGAATAAAAACTTTTATAGACAGAAGGGAGAAGAAACAAGGATGTTATACTATACAGAAAAGCAGATTGGTTGTTAATTCAAAGTTTACTTTTGCTATACGGTATGCAAGTGGTTATCTGACAGATTACCTAACTAATGCTGACCAGGCGACTTCTGACTGGCTGATTTAAAATTTCATTTCTGGGAAAGCCAAAACTATAATGACATTAAGGCTCAGTTTGTTGATATGAGACTTAGCATGAGTGACTCCATTTGGGGCCTGTTAACTTTATCATCAATATTGACTGACTGGTTGGCTGACTGACTGATGGAAGGATGGATAGGTGGATGGATGGTTGGATAATACAGAAATATTGGTATTTAGGGCAGTAGATTTGTAGAATGCTGTCAGAATTGAGAAGTTGAGATAAGAGCTGATTCATTCATAATATTTATTGGCCCACTTCACTTATTTAAATTACATGCCTGGTCCCTCTAGAGTGTAAGGTTGCAAAAAATTTTCTAATTTTGGGAGCATGAGAGATCCAAAGTATGTTAATTTGTCCTAAGGGGGAAATAAATCTAATATACATAGTTTTTATTTATGAAGAATATTCTCTATGGTATTTTTTAAAACAATAAAAAAATGGAAACAATTTAAATGTCTTAAAATATAATTTAGTAAATTATGACACATCAATACAATCAAATATGATCATTAAAATGATAAGTGCAAAGACCATGGATACATATTTATAATACATAATATGTGAAAAATGCAGAATATAAAAGTGTGTATGTGCTATTGTATAACTTAACAAAGATATGGTGGTTTTCAGGTCAATACTAGGAAAATATTTTCATATTTTCAATATGAAAATAGCTATTTTTCAGCAATGAAAATATTCTATTTCTCTTTTTTCAATCTGCTCTAAATATTTTTTCTTTACTTATTAATTATGAAGATAAAGGTGATGAAAGACAACATGTGGTGAATAGACACACTAGTAGAAAACTTGGAACAAGGGTGATCTGGAAAGGAAATGGGGATAATGTGAGGTGAAGAAATTAAATTTGTCATAAAGGGAAGACGGCAATTCAGTTACTGCTGCCTTGCCCATGATGAATTTTACTTGCAGCGTTTGCCACCTACCCATTTACTTTTGCATGATTCTTTTTCCGTAGTTCTTAAAGTTTGACTGCTTTGGGTCTTTGTGTGGTAAGAGAACACATTTTAAAAAATAGATTTATTGAGGTATAATTGGTGCAAGAAGGTTCGATTTCAAAACCGCATTTCTGGTCAAGTAAGGACCACTCTGAATACTGAACCAGTTATAAAATAACCATGTTACTGGGAACCTTAAGATGATCTTTCATAAGCATGCTCACTATAATGAATTTTGGCAAGACTTCACAATTGCTTCTCATAAGACTAGTGGCATTTCATCATAATGCGTACATTGCAATTAATCACATCAGCAGTTTCTAGGACTAACATAATTAGCAAGTGAAAAGAAAACCCCTGAATTCAGTCAGGAACTGAAAACCTCATTTTAGACACAATGAAGCATATGTCTGCTTACTTCCTACAAACTTCTAGGGTAGTGCTGATTGGGATAGACACCTGGGGTCCGAGCTAAAACACGATTAGACTTGAAGGTGAAAAGAGATGAGGAAGGAGATGAGAGGTAACTGCTAGTTGACAACAGACTCAGGAAACCCTGAAGGAAAGCCCTTAGCTTTGAATTCTCCAGTCTCATCTCTTCTTTTCAACTAACAACACAAGAACTTTTCACAATGAGTGGTAAGTATACAAGAGACAAGACAGAAGTATATACATTTGGGGGCTTCTCTTTGGAGTGACTTTGTTATAACTCTGGGATGGTGAAATTAGCACAAATGGGATTCAGAAAACCTGAGTTCTAGTCCAAATCCTATCACTGCCTGTGTGCAGCTGGATAAATCATGTCAGCACCAATTTTCTTTTTTTTTTTTTTTTAAGATTTATTTTATTGTTTTTAACAGAGGCAGAGAGAGACAGAGACAGAGAGCAGGGAGAAGAGAGAAGAGAGAAGAGGGAGGACCCATAGTTGTACGTCATCATTTTCCACGTGGTTTCGTTCCACACAGGTGGGTGGGGGCTGTGCAGGGCAGGAACTGAACTGGGGGCCTCCGGCATAGAAAACATGCCCCAGTTCAGCATATGGGTCCACACGGGCTGGGGCTGGATTTGATCCTCGGTCCCCAGGGCTGCAAAGCAGGCACCTAACCCGCTAAGCCAGGGATTCCCAACCCCATGCCCGCGGGTGCCATGGCGCCCGCGGCCCAATTTGTGTGCGCCCACCATTATTTGACTGCATCAGAAGTTTTTCATAAACACTAAGTAAAACTATCATTTATTTTTATACATTTGTTAGAATTTTAAAATATTGTTGGAGTATCTACACAGGTTTATTATATTCGTTGGTATGTGTGCGATATCGTATGTGTAAGTGTTTCCCTAGCTTTCGCCTTTGTACATGTCGCGTCTTGTTTAGCCGCTGCGCTCTTTAAACTCTCCTCCCCCCAACCGGGAGACGCCACGTTGCCATTTTGATGGCGGTTGCTGGACTGATCGGGTCGTGACGGTTAGCTAGGATCACAGTGTTCTGATATATTCGATTTTAAATGAACTAAAAGCGAGGTAGGTAATCTATTATTATGGTGGCAATTTGATATGATATTGTAGTTCTATAACTCTTTTTATTTTTATTTTTTTAGTCCTAAAATGAGTGGACCAAATAAGAGAAAATAAACCTATAATTTTAACACAGACTGGGAGGAATCATATTGTTTCATTAATTTAAAAGGTAAATGCGTTTGCCTGTTGTGTGGCAGTAGTATTGCAGTGCCGAAAAAACATAATGTTGAACGTCACTTTCAGACAAGTCATACCACTTTTGATAAGAATTATCCACTTAAATCTGAAGAAAGAAAAAAGTAAATCAACTAAAATGAAGTTTAACTACTCAACAGACTGTTTTCACTAGACATGTGGAAAAATTAAAAAAAAGGCAACCATTGCTCCTTTCAAAATTTCTCACATGATCGCAAAGAAGAAAAAACCTTTCCAGGATGGTGAATTGTTAAAAGAAGCATTTCTGACTGCTGCCGATTGTTTGTTTGAGGAATATTCTAACAAGCGTGAGATTATGTCGGCGATACAAGACCTACAGTTGTCAAATAACACAGTCACAAGAAGAATACACGCAATTTCAAAAGACTT
>PVKE010042823.1:0-13593 GCA_004027555.1 Craseonycteris thonglongyai
GGTCATATTTTTCCGGATTCTTTCATTCTGACTTATTTCGCTTAATAAGATGGTCTCTAGGTCCATCCATGTTGCAAAAATATGAAACACTTCACGAATTTGTGTGTCATCCTTGCGCTGGGGCCATGCTAATCTTCTCTGTATCGTTCCAATTTTAGTATATGTGCTGCTGAAGCGAGCACTATGATATTTTTATATTGCATTTTTTTAAATTAAGAAATGAGCAATAGGTTTCCTTTTAGAAAATGTGTTATTTCTTAGCCACTGACTTTTAGTTTATCCATTATAATGGCTTTCAACCACTAAACTTGCAATTTTCTTTGCCAACTGTTCAAGAAGTAACAAAATTACAAATCTAGGTATATGCTAGTAACAGGATAATTTTACCTTGTAGGTATATAATATTTGACATTTACTGTTCTGAACTTTTTTTTAAGAGCTAACCATGATTCTAATAACAATTTAACTTCAGTAAAATGGTTTTACAGCTCTGCTAAGTCCAAAGATTGTTTAATTTATTTGGGATTTCTTGTACATGAGCACTTCAATTATTATTGTTTGATTCTTTCATCAGGAGTTATAGACATTTATTAATATTAAGTTAAGCTAAGTAAATCATATTTTTATTTAATGAGAAAACACCCTGACTAGGTACTATGTATCTTTCTTCAATGCCAAACTCAAATTTGATGTGCTTCTCTGAGCCTTTTTGTAGACTACCAACAAAAGTGGTTACTACTTCATCTTCCATGTTGCTCTACAATTCTGTTATATTTTTATGAAAGACAGCAAATATAATGGTTAAGTGCATGATTCTGGAAACACACTACCTGGTTTTGAATCCTAATTCTGCCACCTACTACTTGTGTTATCTTGAGCAAGTTTAATTTCCATTTGTGTGCCTCAATTTATTATCTAGCATCTATCTGTCTATCATCTATCTATCTATCTATCTATCTATCTATCTATCTATCTATCTTCTTTTAAAATTTTTATTTTATCGTTTGAAAGAAAGTAAGAGAAAGAGAGAAAGAGAAGTGGGAAGGCCCAGAATAGTCACCATAGTTGAACATCATTAGTTGTGACATGATTTTATTCCACACAGGTGGATATGGGACCATGGAGAGCAGAAACTGAACTGGGGGCCTCCAGCATGGGAGGTGAGAACCTTTGCCACCATCTCAGCAGTTGCTGGTTGTACCACAGTTTAGCATATGTTTTTATATGAGCTGGGGTTAGGATTTGATTCTTGGACCTCATGTTTGCAAGGCAAGCAGTGCTCAATCTGTTGACCTATCCCAGCATTCCCCTATCTATCTATCTTTAATATAATTGTTTGCTGAAGTATGTATCCCCCTGAATAAAATATTATTTAATATTGAGAACATGTAAATTTTTCCTGTGTACTAAAACTTTCAAATTCTCTTAAAAATCGCTTAACATATGGTTGGAGTTTAACAAATGTTGACTGATATAATGCTGGAATGAAAGACTCCAAGGAACCCATGAGTGAGCTTCAGGAATTCCACAATTTGAAATTGTTTATATGAAGACTTTTTCCCTGAGGTAAGTATTCATATCATTCATCAAATTATTAATGAAATTGTATAACAATAGTAGAGAAAGAATCTTCTAACTTTTACAATAATTTAAAATTTTCCAGGTCCATTTGGAATATGTAATCTAATTTAAAGTTTATATAATAAATTAACAGAAAATACTGTGGTATCATCATTATTTCTTTTGTTCATCTTAATTTATCTATAGGCAATTACTGAAATGTGAATTTATACACATGTACAAATCAACTAAAAGCTGTGGTATGGTTGGTGAAACAGAATACTTGATCTCTATTCTTGTGAGAATAATGAAATTTTTTGAAGATTAAAAAAAAAGAAATTAACTCTTTGGATTAAGGAACAAATCACTATGTTATTTCTCAAAAACACTTATGGTAATGAGTTGTGCAAATGAAAACTTTTACTGAGGTCTTCAGTACTAGTGATACACAGATAATGATTGCTTCATAGTAGATCATCAGAATTATAAGAAAATAGTTAACATAGTGTAATATTGGTTTCAACACCATATTTCAACCAAGAAGGAATTTCTCAAAACAGGGATTGAACCCTATGTTTTACATGTCAGGATTCCAACTTTAAGATTGAGCCTGCAGTGATCCTTGTACGAATATTAAACTAGCTTTGAAAAAAACAGAAACAAAGAAAAATGTAATGCTTGGCTCAGTGCCTAAACCGCTACCAAACCAAATCTGTATTTATCTCTTCTTAGTGTATTAATTTATACTGCACTTGTGTGTTCTGTGTGTGACATGAGAAGAGAGAGAGAAAGGTAGAGAGAAAGAAAGAATATGTCAGCTGGGAATTCATACAAAAAACCTAGAGATCACATAGTAATATAAAAAAAATATTTATTGTTGAAGAAAAGGTGCTCATCAACTGACATTCACTGTTATGTATCTTTCAGAAATTTTATAAAATCAATACTATTTGAATTACTTTCTATATCCAATAACATTCTTTGCAATTGCAGTCCTCAAGTAGGCTTCTATAGTATGCCAAAACAGCAACAACATCACCAATAACAACAAACAACAAAAATATAAACAAGCCCTCCGACCTGTTCTCCCACATTAAGAAGGGATATTATGTAAATACCCTGATAGTCACTTTGTGCCAAGACATTCAAAGAAGAAGAAAGCAATGATTAAGGAAACAAGGCCTCTTGTCTTGCATGCTCATTAGAAAGATGGAAAAGCTAGGCCTTGAACTTTTCACAAGGGTTTACAGGTTGACACAGAAGAGAATAGATGAAAAAATACACCACTTGCCTCAAATATCACACCTCAATGGGGAAAGAAACCTAAAGTTACTGTGGGTTTTTATAAAGTATGGCATAAGCAGAACAGATTTGAGCCCCATTTGGTAGATGCTTATCACAGTTAAGAATTCCAACCATTGGTAAATAAATATAATTTAAAAAATTAGAAATGACATATAGGATGTTCTCTCCTAATTATGCAAAGTTTTTTTCTGTAAAAACCTGTACTTTATTGTGAATTTCTTAGAGTATTTCATAAGATATGGCAATTAGATAAAAATATTACAAAAGCTGTAAGTATATATAATAAGGTCAGTACGGTTTTTTATACAATGATCTTATTGAAGTTGGCTAGAAAAGTGAAAAGGCAAGGTATAACTACACAAAAATCTTAAGTAATTAATTTACAAAATTTAATTTATTTTAGTCTTGTTATTAAAGAAAAATATGAACTGAACATATCTGAGGGAAACTGACATCTTTAAAAAAGTCATGTTTGCTGTTTAGGGTTCATGTTGCTATTCTTTGGGGCTCATATGGTTCAATTTTTGGTGAATAACTTAATGTAGTTCTTTTGCACAAAATAAGAACTTTTTTTCTTTAAGGCCTGCTCCCTTTTTGCCAATTATTGCCCTCCCAAATGAGAGTGCTAAAGTCACATTACGACAGCAAAATAGAGTGGAAATGGGCTTGAGCTTTAGCGAAAGACTGATATAGACTCCAATCTAGGATTTACCCTTACAAGCAGAGGAATATTGAGAAAATTACATATGCTGCCTGACATTCTATCTCTGGGGGAAAAATAAATGAGATGTAATAATAATAATAATAATAATAATAATAATAATAATAATGAGGAGGAGGAGGGGGAGAAGAAGCAGCAGCTGTTGCTGATATGGCCACCTGATTTCTTTGAAATGTTGCTATATTACATGAAATAGTCTTTGTAAAGTACCCAATAGAGTATTTTGCCCACAGTATGATATCAATATATCACAATCATTATTTTACTGATAATAAATTAACAGCATGAAAAGAGTGTTAAATCTATGTAACAAATACCTGCATTACTTATGGCAAATTCAACCAGCAATTTTGGAAATTTTGTAAGTTATGATGAGAAAGTTCACCAAATGGAAATCTGTTTAAAATCAATAGCTTTATATTACATGATTACTTTCCCAAAATAATTATTTTTATTAAATGAAAGGATTTAAAAAAATGTATGTCATCTATTATAATTAAAAGATATTAAAATTTACCATTAAGCTCAAAGGTCTGTCTGATTTGGTTCTTCTAACAAATAGCAGAAAATAAATTTTACATAATTGCCATTTTAAAGAAATTGGCATAATATTTATTATATTTGCAATCTTTCCCTGATGTGGTCTATAGTTCACAGAACCACAATTTAGGATAAAGAAGAGATAAAATATGATCAGTGAATACTATTTGAAGAGCATAAGTATCACTGAATTAGATTATGGAAATGAGCTGAACAATATACTGTGAACATAGTTATAAGATGCTTTCAAACACAGTATGTGAATATGGAAATTACATTTGATTTAAAACCAAATTCTGCCATTTTTAGAATTTACTACCATCAGTGTTCATTTTGCATGAATGTCTGTGCAATATTTTTTATTGTTTTTTTTTGGGGGGAGCTCCCTTGCTACATGTTAGAAAGTCTGGATGTGTCACTACTCATCTATGCATTAAAGAAAGTATTAATCCTATACTAAGCTATTTTCCCCTGTTCACTATACATTTAATTCAATCAATTGTCAATCATAACCCACTAACTCCTGTCATGAGATAGCACTAAACTAAATAGTCAGTGGAAATTGGAGAATCTGTTTGGATGAAATTGGACTGAATATACAGCCATTTCAAAGTTTTATTTTTCTCATTTAAATTAAGTGGGTAGTCTTGAATTCTATAAAACTTGTTGTACCCTTACTTTCTCCTTCACCTATGTTCAAGGGTTCCCATAGTTCTCTTACTGAACCCTTTAAATGACTCATATATTTCCTGATTATTCTTTCAGTTCCTGCCTTTGATCACTACTTCTCTCATCATTTTTACTTTACCACCCAATGGTTCACGGTGCTTTGAAGCCTAGAATTTCTTCATCTGTACTAGAGTTCTCTGGTCAAAATCAAATCTGATCATGCCATTTCTCTGTTTAAGATATTTAATGACTTCCACTGAACCTCAGAAAAATCCAGATTTCATGGGAAAACATTCATTAATTTTTCTTTTTTTTCTGCTACTCTTCTTGTTGCTGCTTACCTTTTAGTTTTAATAATGTCTATAAAGAATCCTTTCCCATCACATCTCCAGGTAACAATGTATGACTCTTTGCTATTCAGATGAAATGTCATTTACTCTAGGAAGTCTCCTGAGATGCTCTTCATATTTCTCTACTTCCATCATGAACTAGGTATAAATCTATTTAATTTTATAATATTTATCACATTGCATTGTAATTTATTAAGTACATATTCATTTGCCTAGTTCAATTTTATGCTTTTCAAAGGTTTTCTCACTGAACGTGTGTCTGATTTTAAATATCATCTTATTATGTGCATAAAGGCAAAGAAATGTATAAAGCTTACAATTATAGATAAATATAAATATATATAATTCATAACAGTTATAAACTGAGAACTTCCTTATCAGTTAAATACCTTAAAAGGTTTAAATATATCTATTTTGAAATAAGTTATAAGTTTTACACTTTGTTTATTCAGCTTTTCATAAACTCCCATTTTTTGATTTCAGGTCCATAAATGAGGTTATTTACAGTCCTTTTAAATTGCAAAATTAGCTTCTAATTATTGATTTAGTTTTATTCTATAATATGACTGTAAAGATGGTGGCTAATGAATTGCAGTACACTGAGTCCAAACTTATTTTTAGACAATCCAAATTAGTGCTGTTATAAAAAATATACAATAGTTTATTTTACAAACACTCCTAATAATACTTGAAACATGAATTACAGATATAAAGGATTATTTAAAAAGCAACAACAAAAAATATACCACATAAGAGAAAAGTAAAATGAAATGGCCACAAGAAATATTAATGTATAAAGAAAAGACATATAGCCAATGGAAAGTCCTGAATGATAAATTAATGTATGCCCAAAGGCAATGGATGTGATTTAGCAATAAATATATGGGAAATAAAAGTGGAGCCAATTAATATGAAAAATAAAATGCAAAAGTAATCAGGAATAAGAAAGAGCAATTTGTAGGGTGAGTGGCACGACATACAAACAAGATATGGAAGATTATATAAAATGAAGTGAAGTGAATACAAAATGATAAGGAAAAGTGGCAAATAAAAGAAAAATCGTGACCATGATGAAGATAAATAAAATGACATTTTTCTACTCTAGGAAGGGGAAGAGGTCAGACCCTTGCAGAGATGGGAGAGGTAATTTATGGACAGCAGAGGTAGAGGAGCTGATAAAGCAAAATTAAGTTTTTTCTGCCTCAGTGTCCACAAAATAGTAGACAGGCTAACATGATAAACACAGGCATACATTTCCCCAGAGATAGAAAACAAACGTTGAAGGAAATAAAGACTGTTGTGAAATGTCTAATCAGTTGAAGTATTTTTTCCCCTATCATGTTTTACGCTATTAAAAAACAAAAGGCAAAACTAAACAGGTTTACTACTTTCTCTTGGCTACAATAAGTATTTTCCGAGCTGATTGCTAGTGGAGTGAAAAATACCAATTAGGGGAAGCCGGGATGGCTCAGTGGGTTAGGCACTCACTTTGCAGCGCCGAGGACCGAAGATCGAATCCCGGCCCCGGCCCGTGCAGAACCATATGCTGAACTGGGAGCTCCCCCAGTTCAGTTCTCTCTCTGTCTCTGTATCTCTCTCTCTCTTTCTCTCTCCCCTCTGTCAAAATAAATAAATAAATAAAAATATTAAAAAAAAAATACCAATTAGGTGAAAGACATAAGTGACACTTAAAAAATGTCCTTAAGAAAAATCCAGTGAACACTAGGCCAATAGAGTAGGGTTAAAAGAAGTTGTTGGATACAGAAATATCTAGGTCATACTTAATATATGTTATTTTAAATTTGAGAAGTAATAAATACTTGTATAACTAGTACTTATCAATTGAAGTTCTTAAAAATATTTTCAATTATGCTTTTAAGTTTATCTGAATTCAATGTCCATAAGCTTATTTAAAGATTCTTTAAATAATAAACTGAAATATAAAGATTTCATTTTTAAAACATTATTCTAGAAGACATTAATCAATTTTACTATAATAAAAATTCACAAGAAAAAGACAATATGATCCAGAAATGCATAATTGTTATAATTTAAGATTTAATAAATATTACAAATTTGACATTATGGTAAATAGTTTTCTTATAAAGCCTTTGTCAAATATGCATATTATTGTTATGTATTTGTGACCTTAATTTCTTTTACATGGGTGTAACAAAAACAGAAGTTGGGGATACTGGGTTAGCCCACAGGTTGAGCGTTTGCCTCGTAACTGTGAGGTCCAGGCATCTACTTCCTGCTCTGGCATGTGGAAACACATATGCTGAACTGTGTGTGGCACAATTGGTATCCACCAGAATGGAGGCAAAGGTTCCCACCTTCTATGCAGGAGGCTCACAGTTTGGTTCCCACCCTGCATGGCCCTACATCCACTTGTGTGGAATGAAACTATGTTCAAACTAATAATGTACCACTGTGGAGACTACTTTGGGACCTTCCCCCTTCTCTTTCTCTCTCTCTTATCTCTCTTTCTCTCTCTCACCTTCTCCCAAACAGTAAAATAAATCTTAAAAAACAAAACAGAACTGAGGTTCAAATTTTATATAAAATCTATTATTAAATCCTTATAAAAAGACAATAGATTTCAAGTAGTTTGAATGACATAAATTTGTTAAGTAGAAAGTAAGAAAGCTCACCTCTTATCACTGTATCATCTAGTTGACCATAGCAAAGTATATACTTTTTTAGGTAAAGTTTTAGATATAATTTTATAGATTTTTCCAGAATGTAATTATGTTCAGTAGTTTCACATAAAAAAAAATACTATTCAGAAGAATGTATTCAACATTATACAGGATCTATTGCTTGGAAAAAAGACCACATAGATACCATGAGAATATATAATTGGAATGAAACTTAACACATAAACAAAGAGAGAACATATATTTGTGCTATTATAAGCAAGGTAGAGATTGAAAACCAACATAGAAGAGTTTCAGATAAAATGTCTAGAAAATTTAGAAGAAAGCTTTGTGACAATAATCTTTCCATTCAATTGGTCATTTAAGAAATATATCAGAATACATTAAGTTTGTATGAGTATATTGAAAGATTGGTAAAAGTATGACATATGAAAACTCGGAATAATAGACTTTCAAAACAAAGAATCAGGAAATCCAAAACAAGGAGTTGGTTAGAAAGATATCATCTATTAAGTGTCTAGTGTGTATCTGTTTTATATACCTTCTGTTATTGATTCTTAGAATATATTTATATTAAAGCCAAAAATATAATTGTGGTTATGAGTCCACAGGGGAAATTCCTTAAAAGGTGAGTATGTTTATTTCCTTTTATATATAAGTCAATTTAGAGTTAGAGTTGTTTTTACAAATTGCCCCAAAACCTTGAAAGTTCTAAATGAGAAGCCAAGATTCAACTTTGGGATGTTCTGTCTATATATGCCAGGCTCTTTCTATCAATTTTTGCTGGTAAATTGACTTGCATATGGAAAAGATAAGAGTTAGAGGTTAGGATAGATATAAAGGTTGTTGCAGATAATCATACAGCATCTCAGAGTGCTTAAAATGCACAGTATGCTCAGCAATTGTGGAAATCTCTAGATGGGGTATCAACATTTTTCACACAGAAACTACCAATCAGAAAGTAAGCAGCAGACAGTTGAATCAAGTATCTAGAGATTTAATCTGAAATATTTTAACCTGTCATGTTTCTCTAAGACCTACAGTAATAGAATCTTTAGGCCAAATATTTAGGAGTCTCTTTGAAAGCACTTTTTGAGTGCTCTGTTCTGATAAATGCTTTGGTAACATCTAATTGACTTTATCCCTTAGGGCTGGGTGGATCAGAGGACAACGATGGAAACAGATACCGGTATATCACAAGACAAGACATACCATAGGAGCTAGGTGTCATGGAGTTTTGACCAAAAATTGGATGATTGGTTGTCTACAGAGAACATTAGAACTACATTTCTTCTTATTCTGGCATATCACATCTTCTGTGATAAACGGCCCAAAGACAACTATCCATCTTTACTTACTTCCCACTTTCCTCCTTGCTCCCAGTGCCCTGTAAAATGAAACTCCTTATAAACTATCATACAAAATGAATGATAGTCCTTTTTCATACCCTGATCAAATTGCTCTTTTTCCTTGAAATGCCTTCTCTCTCTCTTCCTTCCTCACTCCCTTTTCCTCTGTCTCTCCACTCCCAGCTTCCTCTTTTTCCTTCTTTTCCTCCTTTCCACTCCTCTCTTCTTTCTCACTTCTGCTTCTCCTTATTCTTATTTGTGCACATGGTAAAGTTAGGTATATACTTCAAAGCCTGACTCTCTGGATGTTGTAATAGATGAGCCCTACTCATTCACCACTGGGGCATAATTTCTCCCTTTTCTGAACTTTCCTAGAATTTATTTAATATTTATAGTATCTTGAAAATAAATGCCCTACACATATTATAAACATTATGCTCATGTTTTGTATATTTTATTAAGCTTCAAGTTTCTCAGAAAGTACTTAATAATTATTACTTGAATAAATAAAGGGTGAAATGTTGGGCTATTCCCCCTTCAAATAATCCCTAAAACATTTCTTTGAGAAAACAAAATAATTTCCAAGTAAAAGTTCAAGGAAAGAAAACATACATTTTCTACAATAGCACAAGAAAATTCAGCTTAAGGATTTGTGTCTAAAATAAAGAAAATAATTTTATCATAGTCTAGTATTAAATAGGAACTGCTCATTAGGATTTTTGAGATCAAAGAGAGAATTATACAGAACCCTATTAGTGTATGTAATGGCGGTTGAATGTTTTGTCATTTCTGCTATTGTTTCCTCTTTTACTTCTACTTCTCTGGTTTCTTTCCCTATGAAGAAATAGTTGAAAGAGAAAATTTGCTTAATATGATGATCTCAAGGTTCATCCATCCATGTTGTCACAAATGGGTGTATTTTATCTTTTCTTATCACTGAGTAGTATTCCATTGTGTAGATGGAATACAATTTATTTATCCAATCATTATAAAAGGGCATTTAATTTTAACCAACTAATGTCACCCCAATAAATTTAACAATTAATAAAAATAAAGAAGATTTGGCTTCATCAGTACTTCTTAGGACATCAAACACTTTGTACCGTCCTTCTCTACTCTAGCAATCCACTTTTTAAATGCTTGTTGATTGACACGACTAGTCACTCTAAAATTTGAGACAGAAGGCATGGTAATTTCTATTCTCTATTAATTAGGAGGAATCCTCAAATTTATAATGTTCTAAATTTTACTCATTCAAAGTGGATTTCCTGTGTGATCTGTATTTCATTTATCTAACATGAATTTATTGGGTTTATAGTATTTGGAACCCAGTTTTAGGTGCTGGAGATACTGCAGTGAACAAGATAGGCAAGTCCCACACTCTGATAAAGTTAGCATTTTTGGTGAGTTTGAAGAAGATATATAATAGTTGATTAACAAACAAACAAAAATGTATGATAATAATAAGTGTTTTGCAGAGTATCAACATAGCATAATGCGAAAGAACATAACTGTGTTTACTTTTTAAAGTAGTGATTAGGGAAAGACTTAGCAAATACATGAAATCTGAATGACCAAATATACAAAGATCATGAGCAAGAATGTTCTAGACAGAGGAAATGGTAGGGGTATAACCTATAGAGCAAAATTGAGTTAATATGTTCAAGAAAATGAAATAATCATGTGGCTAGAGCAAAATAAAAAGAGGGAAATGAATGAAATTGGACTAGAACATGTGGAAAGGGGTGAAGCATTCAAGGTGCATTCAACCAGAATAATAAAATTTTATTTTTAGTAGAATGAAAATTATTGTACAGCTTTGAACAGATAAGTGAGATTATTTCATTAGCATGTTTAGAAGAATACACTGGCTTCTGTTGAAAAATGAATGACAAGAAGGATATAGCAGAAGTAGGTGACCAACTAGAAGATTTTTCTATTATTCAGAGAACAATGATGTGGGTTTAATGGACATTAAAAAATAGTTAGCTGCATTCAGTGCTCTGATGTAGTGCTGAGAGGTCATACTGATGATTTGATTGAGGTGGATCTAGATAGAAATCAAGAATGAATCCTAGATATTTACCTTGAACAAACTAAGTGGTTGGAGTAATTTATCATGATGGAAAATATCAAGAGAGAAACAGATTTTGAGTGAAGAAGAAAACAATCATTTTGGTGTTGTCTTATTATTAATTGAGGATACATATTAAACATCAAAATGGAGATGGCAATGAAATAGTTGGATGTCCAGGAAGGTCTGGAGATCTATGGTTAAGGCTGATGTAAAGATTGAGTATATGTGGCACATTGATAATAATTTCAAACCATATTCCTAATAAAATCAAATTGACAATTTGAGATATTAAGGAGAAAAAGGACTGAAGACTACACCCTAGTTTACGCTACAAATAAGAGAAGGAGGGGAAGGCAGAAAACTAATAGAAGTACTATCCCCTGGAAGTATAATGCCCAAGAAGCCAAAAGATGGTATTTCAGGAACAGAGAGGTCAACTGTATCAAATGCAATTTTATTATTTTTTTTTTTTTGCCACACAGTAGCTTTGGCCTTGGGAGTACAAAGAGGAATATAACCTAATTTCTAAACTTATAGTTCATATTCAAATTGAGTAGATAGAAAAGCAAACAGGCAATTTCATTTCCATGTATAATTGTGATAGGGTGTTATGGGAACATATAAGGACACATTCACCAAAAATTTGAAGGAACAATTAAGAATGGTCTTTTGGAGGACATGTCATCTAGAGGGAATATAAGGAAGAGTTTAATGAGAGAAAAATTAGGAGACAAGACTACATAGAAGGGCATTCCTGGTAAACAAAATGGTTCTTAAGAGACCAACAAAAGAAGAAAACATGATGTTTGATAACTATTGTTATGCTTTCAGGGTGGATAGATCTTAGATGCAACATAGGATAGGAGGCTAAAGAGAGAAGTAGGGACCACCACATCGTGGAGTTTTGAAAGTTATAGTAAAGAGTTCGATTTTTTTTTTCTTTAAAGTTTATGGGTAGCTATGGAGGAATTATAAAGAGTGGCCAAATATGAAAATAATTTGTATTTTAAAATAATTTATCTGGCAGTCAGCCCCAGGGGTATGGCTAAAAATGAGTAAAAAAGACTAATATAAATATTGTTTAGGAACCTGTGGTCGAAATTCCATCAAAAAATGACAAGTACCCAAACTAAAGAAGGGGAAGTAGAATTTTAAATACTCTTACCTATGTCCATTGAAGTCTATATATCTTACAATAGATCATAAATAGAAAAGATGGACACTGTTTATAATTAACATAAGAGGGTAAATTTGAGCCAGTAAATGAGCCCCCTAATTTGGAATTTGGTCAGCTAAAACTGTTAAATAATTCCTGACAGATGGCAACACAGAATCTTCCTTTCTGTGTTGGAAAATCTCTGCTTTATGCTTCATCCAAGAGATGCAACTTGTGACACCATAGTCAATTCCAATTCTACAATGGATCACTTGCTATAAGAATACTAATTCTCTTTTAAGGAAATAGAGAGGCTCTCTTAATGATGTCTGTGATAATGTTTATGGAAAATATAATAATTATTTAGAGACTGTATGGACCATATAAGAATTAACATATGCCCCTCTGCAGCTTAACACTCGTATGTGACATATCAAAGTGCTGAAGATTCAACTAAGACCAGAAATCACCTCTAAGGATTTGTTAAATTAGATTTCTAATTCAATCGGAAGTACAATTTTTTTGCTTGTGTAGCTTAATTCTGATACTTACTTTCTCCCTAATGTTCTTTCCTCTGCAATTCTGGACTTAGTATGGTACTTAGCAATGGCATTCCTCGTGGCATTGTCCTGAAATGTGAAGGATGTTAACAAAGTTTTGTTTGAAGGCCTATATTTGAAATGTTTCCCATTGTTAATATTTCAACTTGATTTGCCAAAATGTGTTTCAAATTATGTATCAAAGATTAGGCAATCAAAATTTAAAATGTAAAACATGAATCTATATAAGTGTTCATTCTGCTAACTGGTTCCAACTCTTGCCTGAACCACTTATTTGGCAATGAATCATGTATTTCACAGAGACATCACCTGTATGGTGCTACTTATTGGTGCTTAACTTTATTATTTACATCTTCAGTTTGTCTCTCCACGTTCACAATCACAACGTTCTATAGGTGATTAGTATGTTAGGAATCATTAGCCCAGTGCTATAATTGTATGAATGAGGAAACTGATGTCCAGAAATGTAAACACTTTATATATTTCCATAGTCTGCTTTGAGGTAGAGCTGGAATGAAAACTCGGCCCTCCTGTTTTCATGCCCAATGTCATCATCTAAAACTCTTAAAGAGAAAGATTGTCTTATATTTCTTAGTATTGGCTTTAGCTCTCAGTAAATTATCTTACAGCATTTGTTGATTTGTTG